>JAOTQJ010000111.1:24105637-24128676 GCA_025642045.1 Solanum sejunctum | reverse complement strand
AATAAAATTTTTGTAGAAAAAAATCTTTTGCAAAACAAAACTTTTCTAGAGTAAAACTTTGCATAAATAATAAACACAAAAATTCTAAAAAGTTTTCAAAAATCAAAAACTAAAATTAGTAATGAAAATAGAATCTATAAAAAAAAAAACAGAAACAAAATTAACAAGAAGAAAATTGATCTCGCTGAATGCATGATGTTTCCTTAAGAAAATTATTCCCCTTTTAAGCATCCGAGATTAATGGAATATATCTTCACAAGATATCACGATCTTACTCACTAAAGTATTGGTATCGAAAATCACAGTATCAGTGAGTCACTCAACGGCAATAAAGTATACTAGAATTCTAGATTTAGTTGTATAGAATATAGAAAAGTAAGAAAATTTATTATTAAGAATGAGAGAGAAATCATCTGCTTATAATCAGTAAAAAGTATTTATTATGCCTTATTGAAAAGCTCACAATCATTCGAAAAAGTCATAATCCTTGAAAAAGTCACAATCTTTTAAAAAAGTCGCCACAGTTTATTTGATAAGTCACAATCCTTCACAAAAGTACCAATCTTTCAAAAAAAGATCACAATTATAAAGAAAAGTCATAACTCTTCCTTCACCATTCAAATTTTTTAAAATTTAACATTAATAAATCGACTGCCTACCAAAATATTATTATTTTTTAAAGATTTGGATGAAAGTGACTGGTAAATGATCTTTAATTTCTATTTATTGTATTGGGCGCGAACCACAAAAGAAAAATAATATTTTATGAATTTCGAATATAAAATCATTATTTCCCACCCAAAATAAAATTAATAACTTTATGATTCTCATGAAACTTGAAATAGTCTTCAAAATAAATGTTCTAATCACTTTGAAACAGTCTCATTAGGTAAATTTTTTGCTTAATATATCTTCTTAATTACTGTTAATTAGTTTTAAACCATTACATTTTATTGGATCATACTGTAATAATTTATATACTCAAGAATATGAGCCTCATAAAATGTCAAATGATTTCATATATATATTACCTAATCTTGTTGACGAGGTTAATGAAATTTTTAAGCACTAATAATTAGATAACAATATTATTAAAATTAATTGTGTGGTTATCGTTTTTGTTAATAACATTTTCATAGCTTAGTTAGCACGTTTTGACATTTGGAAATACATCTCACATGTTGAATTTGTCATTCAATTATTATCTTTATTTTAGAATTTGTATAGTCGATCCAAATTTGTTAGGATTAAAGCATATTAATTATTTTTATAGCTTATACAACCACATTCATAATTTATACTTTATGCGTCCGAATTCAGAGTTCTACTGCTACTCATTTGATTCGATAGGTTCAAAGTCAATTATTTAGTGTTTAGATTAGGGTTGCATATTGGGTGATTTGGTTCGATTTTAAATATTATCAGTTTTACTTATTGGTTATCGATTTGTAGAAATGTTAAACCATTAATGAAACCGTTAAGATATCAGTTTATCGATTATCGATTTATCAGTTATTGATCTTTATCGATTCGATTATCGGGTGAATCATTAACAATTAAAAGTTTATGACTTAAAATTCAATGAGTCAATTTATTCCCTAAGCTCTACCCTTTCCAGTTTTCAACTGTCTATACGGCAAAATCAACTTAAAGTGGCTTTACTGGATAATAATAATTTTTAAAATTTCAAAATAGAACGCAAAATGTATAGTCCAAAAATTCAATGAAGTATCTAATTCGTGACGCGAACCCTACAACCTAAATTCCTAATTGTCGAAAAGTAAAAAGTGAAGATAAAAGAAGAGTAATAAAAGTATAAAAATATAAAACTTATAGTAATACATGGGCCTTAGGAAATAGCAATAATAAATGTGAGTCGTCGGAAACTGGAAAGTGCCGAAGTGAGAATTGGTCCAATTCTCCAATTGGGTCTGAAAAATAACAGTAATTTATATCGGTATGGTATCGGGTTATCGTGTCCCTCAATATTCAAATGCTAAAACCCAAATTAATAACCGATAATCTATTAATGTTTTTGAATAAATAATTGACCGACCCAATAAACCAATAACCCGACCCAATAATTCAATAAACTAAAAAATCAGTTCGAGTTAACGATTTGACCTCAATTTTGCACAATCCTAATTCAGATCAAAACTATAAGATTCGGATAAACGCATAGATGCATTGGATTATTTTTTTAAAAAAATCTTTGTTTGTTGTTGAAGTGGTCAACAAATAGAAAATTAGCTCTTTGATATAGATATATAAAAAAGCAAAAAATATGTAGCTTAAAAAAGCTAGTGAAATACTGTCAGTAGAGTGACACTTTCTTAATTAAATTGATTAAGAAAGTTGAATATATCAACTTAATATTTTTAAAAAGGCACTAGGTAAATTCTGCTAAGATTTCATAACTAAAAAAATTATGTACAATTAATTTATTATTTTGGTGACTCCAAAATTTTACTAAGCAAATTCAACTGTGGGATGCTGAAAAATTCAATGTGTAGACACATTCCAAAGTGACTTACCCCTAATATATCCACAAAAAAAAAAATAAAAAAAAATCCTAATCACTTGGTATCAATATTCATTTTGGGCTCTTAATGATTCAAACTCGTTTTGCGTAAGTCTAAAGAAATGCTCTTTGAGAAAATCTTTTTTTAATTTAGAAAAACTCGAACTCAAAATCAATAATTAAAGATTTTATCTGTACATATCAAAACTCACTTAATCTTATTAATTTCAATTAATTTGGAAGAGAAAACTACAATGGCCTTTTACAACAAATAAATTAAATATATCTTTGCATTGTCATTATTGATAACTTAAAAGAGTAAACTTGATTTCACCTGGTTTAAACAGTTACACCTCACCCATATATGGGGAAGTCTTTGAGAGCAGGTTATATGACTGATTCCACTGACCTGATCTTATAGACTTTTGGGACCCATTTCAACAACAGATAGAGAGGCTGTTTTCGACTCGCATCTTAAATATATTAGGAAATTACTAAATATGAAACAAAATGACTATAATGAAAAATAAATGATAATCTATAAAAATAATAAAGTAATAAAATAAATGACAGACAATAATAACACAATATATAAAGACATGATTATCTCTACTAATCTACTAAATTACACGGTCAGGCATCATTCTATCCCTACTAGCCGTCTAATCTTCTACCATAACATACGATCTTCACTCTTTTCTACCTGAGGTCATATCCTTGGCGATATGAACCTGCACCATATCTTGTCTAATTACCTCCCCAAAATACGTTTTCAATCTATCTCTACCCCTCAACGTAACCTCTAAATTCAACCTCTCACACCTTCTAACCAAAGCATCGACACTTCTTCTCTGCACATGCCCAAACCAGCTGCACATGCACAAACTAGCACCAAATAAAAAAATTTGAAAAACAAAGTGAATCGAACCAACAACAACATATCCAATATAATTTACAAGTGGAGACTTAGGAGGATGAGATGCGCGTGGACGTTATCCCACCAAGAGGGTTGTTTTCGATAGACAAGTCCAACATCTCGTAATGATATCGCGAGTGGCGAATTCAAAGAATATGAACGAACACTTGAAACACTCTGTTCTCAAATTATGTTACTGTACAACATATATCAGAGCATGTACTTTGTCTAAAGAAGTTTTTGGGCACATCCACAACCAAAGCTAAAGATAATTTAGTGAGCTCGAAATTAATCAACTGCATACATAGCTAGTTATATACGATTTTATTTAACCGTGTGACGATATAATACTATGGTACAACAGACAAGAATACAGAGTTCTTGATATAAAGTTAAGAGATAGTTATCTCAAGATTGAATCTGGATCATCTTCATCGTCAAGATCCAAGTCATTTGATATTCGGAACTTCTTTCCATCTCGTGGTCCTGTTCTTCCTTTCTTCGGTTTACCCCTACAGTAGTAGTTGCATGAGTTGCACTCAAAAGAACAAATATAAAGAAGTTGCAAGTATATTCTGAGAAAACGTTAATTTGCATTTTCCATCCACAAATCCAAGAATCATAGAAAATAAAGGTTTAAAACGCTACAACATTTCCAATAAATGCAGAACATACTGTCCGTTATTTGCAAAACCTCCACCCCTCATTCGACCTTGAGTAGGATCTGGCCTTCCATCTGCGAAGAAAAACAAAAATAAATGAACAAAAGCTTCTCCACTAACAATTCAATGTCTGTAGTAACCTATATCGTTTATCTAAAAGTTTGTTTTGGTGACGTTAAGTTCCCCAGAAACTGCTTGAGTTTAGTTCCCCACCCCAAAAGAAACCTGCAAGAGCTTTATATTATAACGTGTGTAGAACCAAAAAGACTAACCTTCACGTCCAAGTCCAAGCTCTTCCGCCTAAACATAAATGAATTTACAGTTGCATCAGGCATCTATTAAAATCAAACAAGGTGCTACTTCTTTAAGTATACACCCGGCCAATGTATTAAATCAGTTGAAATTAGAGATAGAGCAAGGTGATTGGACATAAACATAACAAGATAGAATCAGATCTATCAATTTGCAAATGCATGCATGAGATACATTTTATTTAGTAAAATGAACAACGACATCCTGTTAGCACAACTTCAATTTTGAATTGGACTTTCAACCATTTCCCCCCTAAATCTATGTGTGCGCAAAAACGCTAAAAGTGAAGGAAGCTTCTTTTTGATAAGTGAAAAATCAAGGAAGCTCCAAGACATCAGAACAGAAAAATAGGTGATGGGATAACCGTGAGTACTTTAAATCATTCAGGGTAAGTGGTATTGCTGTTAAATCAATAACATCGATGAGACCTTTGAACAGTAAAAAAGGAAATCCTACCAAAGGCATATTTAGTATCCACCAATAACAATCATCAACATACGTTCTTCCGAGAGGAATGCATTCCCACTTCATCATTCATGCATTAGTACAGACAAGACTTAAAATTCTGGTATACCATTTTGTTACAAAATAAAACAGGAACTTGGGCTGAAATTTTTTATTTTTTTTTTTTTAAAAAAGGGACTTGGATGGCAGAACTAAATCAATTACTAGGTCCTTTTCTGGAAGGGTCGGCATTAGGCAGTTTTATTTGCATTATGAAAACTTCCGTTTAAATTTTGGGTTCTGAATTAAAGAATTTACGATTCAAATTCAAAATATATGAACTCGATTTGGTTTAACCTTTCAGAGTTCATTTTCAGATTATTTGATTTGGTTATTTCGGATTTTCAGTTTGAGCCTACAAGCCAGGCAGCTACTGCTTCTTAAAAAACATGAACCAGAACCACCAAATAAAGTATTCATGTCATATTGCCTTATCATTCCCACTACAATCTTACTAAATTTTGGTAATTGTAAGACAAGTTCAAACTCTTGATGTAAAAAATATTACTGTACAAGAAAACGAAAGAAAAATAAACTATGCCCTCCTCTACTTTTCTGGGCACCCTATATCAGCCTCTAAAGCAAAATCCTTTTGTTCGCAATATGCATACTTTTTACTTTTTACAATCAATACTTCAAATATCTTATCATAATTCCAATGATACTAAAAGTACTTGCTTTAGCGTTGAAAGTGTGAAGCACGATGAGGCTTTAGGTCCAACACTTTTTGTCCTAAAGCGAGGTGAGCACCAAAACGTGTGAGCTTCAGCAGAAGAAGCGAGAAGCGACTAAGACTTTAATCATTGCTTGAGCGGTAAAAGCGAGATTTTAGGAAATTTAATTGAAATCAGGATTAATTTTAGGTCTAATAGTAAGACAACTGAAATAGAGACTTAAATCTTCCTGCAGCTGCTACTCAAAGTTGCTGCTCTTCTTATCCTCCAATACTAACAGAGACTTGCGCACCTTCTTCTTGCTGCTATTAGTTCTAGTATCTATATTTATTTTTTCATTTTAAAATTGAAGGATTTGCTTAATATGTTCTTTCTTTCTTAGTTATTCTCAACAACAACATACCTAGCATACTCCCACAACCACAAGTGGAGTTTGGAAAGTGTGATCTGTATGTAACCTCACCCTTATCTTATGAAGGTAGAGAGACTATTTTTGTGGTTATTTATCAACAGAAATTTAATATTTTAATTTTGTATTAAATTGGGCTTCAGTTTAAAAAGGTGTGGACTTCACTTCGTGATTCTCGCTTTGGTGAAGTGACCCTCATCGCCTTTTTTCGCTTCTTTCTATCCAAAACACTGCTTATTCTCACAAACATAACTTATTGAAACCCATTGCAGGAATTCGGATTGCAAGAACTTACCATTTCTTAGTCCTTCTCTGGGCACCCTATTTTTGCCTCTAAAGCAAAAAATTTTTGCTTCGCCTTTGCATATTTTGAAGTATCAATACTTCAAAAATTTATTCATAACATAGCTAACGCGATCAATACTATTCCAGTGTGCAAATGATCGAACCTAAGGCTTAGGTTAAATACATGGTATAAAGAACTTGTAAACAAAATCATGATACGAGATAAGCAAACAACAATAACATTCATAAGGTAGTCTCAACAAAGTCTCGTTTAGGGGAGATTATTCTCTGAATAGTTTTCTCATATGTAGGTCAATTGGTCAAACCATATTAATTTATTATGCATATGATATGAGATTCACCAGATATACTTTGACTCTTCTTTTTAAGGGGTAAGAACAGAATGGTTTGCAAGGCCAAGTAACGTCAAAACGATTAGGTTAAGCAGTGGAAAACACGGTTGACTTGTGAGCACAAATTGCAACAACATAACATCAACAGTAAAAAACTTGGAAACTATCAGAAATTCCAAAAGCAAGCTCGCTCTAAACAGCCCAAATACATACCGCTGGTGAAGTGACTGAAGACAACGAGAATAACCTGTCTTCAAGTTGAAATTTTCTTGACCTTTTGAGGCTGCCACATGACATAAAAGTGAAAATCTTAGAAGCGAATCCTTGGGAAACATAGTAAGACTAGATAATGTAATGAACAATCACAGAATCACTAATAAAAAAGAAAATAACGTTCTAATTCATGAAAGCAAAAGTCAAATGTTGGTCATTACTACAACTAAATCAGCCCAAATATTTTGGTAACATGAAAATATGAACCTAAATTTGATCAAAGTTTAATTAAAAGATACTCCTCGAGTTTTTTTTTAACATATTGGTCAGGTCATTGAATGTTTATTCATTCATGACGGTGCTTTTTTGGCGTTCTATGTACGAAAGAAGCTAAGGATTATCAGAATCTACAATCAGCTTCCATATGTTACTACATTTGATGTAATATGTTAAGCTTACTGAAATAATTACTCAGATTTCCACAATGTTTGCAGGAAATTTCATCACTTGCACAATCTATAATGGACAAATTCCGGGAAAAATTACCGTAGACAGAAACCTTAAATTTGTGTAGAGATATGATTTTTTTCTTATATAGTATCTAGAGATACATTTGAGCCGAGGATCTTTCGGAAACAATCTCTTTGTCTTTGTGAGATAGTGGTAAGGCCTGCGCACACTCTACCCTTCAGACCCCACTTTGTGGGGTTTCACTAGGTATGTTGTGAAAAGGATTTGAAACGTCAGATGCACTAGTCGACCCTTTTTCATGCGATCAGTTTTTCACCTAGCCAACAATTGTGGGCTTTTGTGAGAGTACGTTTAACCAAATCCCATAGAGTTCAGAACCTCAGCACAGATTTCACTATCTCAATGCTAATTCATAGAACAAAATTTTCGTGACCAATTCCGTCAACTATCATAACCTTGTTGGTTATTCCTAAGCCTAAACAACCATCTTTCCACATAAGCGGGACAAGAGAAAGTTTTGTTGAAAAAGAAATGAGACACTTTGCGACAAAAAGTAATCATCTACAATAACTATCACTTCTATTTTCCAACTACAACAACTAGAGAAGATAAACACTAGAAGGATGTGTACTTTGAATTCTTATTCGAAGTTGATAGAAAGCCTTCAAAGCCTTTTAACACATTCCCAAAATTGCCCGTTTCTTGCAAATAACTCGTCTCTAGCTCATAAACCTACATCAAACCAATACTTATATCTTAGCTTCCTATTTGAACAACAACAAGAGAAAACACAAACAAGCAACAATTTCTCGTAACTCATAACATAAAGATGCAAATACTCGAAATTACAGCAAAAACATTATTACCACAAAACATCTAACTAAAGATACAATTTTTAAAAAATTCAGTAAACAACAATAACAGACACAATGGAATCCCACAAGTGGGATCTTGGAAAAAGAAAATTCAGTAAAGCGGCACAAAATATACTAGTCCTTCCATTTCAATTTGTTTGTCATGCCTTCCTTTTTAGTCCATTTCCAAAATGAATGTCTCTTTCCTTTTTAGACAAATCCTTAATTATGACTTCAACAACAACAATAACATACTCAGTGAAATCACACAAGTGAAGTCTGGGAAAAGGATAAAATGTTCGCACACCTTACCACTAACTCATAGATAAAAAGCTATTTTCGGAAGACCCTCAGCTCAAAAACATTAAAGGACATTTTGGTAAACTTTCACATATCTTTAATTTAATACCGGAACATTCAAATTTATTCTTATTTTCTTAAACTCCGTCAGTCACAACAAGATAAACAAATTAAAACACGGGAAGTAGCATCCAACTAAAGATCTTCTATTAACCAAAAAAAAAACTAAAGAGCTTCTACAAGAACTAAAAAGAAAAAAAAATACAACTTCATAATTAAAATAACAGAAGAATTCAGTAAAGGTAGAGTCTTTTTACTTGTTTTTCAACATTTCGTAGTTCTTCTTGAAGCTTTTCTCTTTTATTCAACAGGGATGCAAGAACAGCCTTAGGATTTGAGCCTCTTTGCCCTAATTGAAAAAAAAAATCCAAAATTTAAGAAATAATTTTTAAAAAATCCCAAATTTTGACAAAGAAAAGTGAAATTAGGGTTTGAATGAGTTACCATGGAGCTCCATTTTCATGGCAATTAATTTGAAGATAAGCTGTAATTTAAAAATTCAGCATCCACAGCAATGAATTTTATCAGTAAAGATTCTTGAGTGTTATATTTTTGGTCAAAATAAAATGTAATTTATCTTTCTTTAAAAATAAACTACAAAATTGAAAAAATGATAAATGAAATGGGCCATATGAGAAAATTACTCCGAATGATTGGGCCGATTCAATCTTTACGAACAAGGCTTTCTTTCAAGTCCACAAACCTTCTATTTGGGCCGAAAATAAGAAGAGCAAATTACATCTATTTCTATTCCTTTTGAATTATAAAAATCTTTTAAATTTGGTGGAATTCATATACATTATGTACTTTGTGATATATTCTATAAAATGATGTATTCGACATCCTAATACATCAGTATGTAGTGTATCTGACTAATACAGCGCGTAAAGTGATGTATTCTATCACAATCCCAAAATGAACGTGATGACACTTATTCAATCTCATTAAAACAAGTCAGTCTTAACTCAAAGAAAAATAAAAATAACATGCGGAAGTAACTAAATAGAGTAGATAACTAAAGTTGAAAATTTTCACAAACTTAAATACTACCAAAGGATTAATTGTTACATGTACAAACCACTAGCAATACAGAAAATCAAAAGAAGTACAAGTCAGAATTATCTTTCTTCTCAAATAGAATGGAGTATATAAGAAATAAGAACAAGAGAGTCAGTCAGATGACAATAACTACCTCTCTAAATCTCCAGGGAAACCTCGGATGATCAAAGGAAAGTACTATTTATTGTCTGGATCCAGAATGTATACAAGTGTAGAAGCATAGAGTAAGTACCAAAAAATAAAGCGGTACCCAACAAGTCAATTAAATTACTATATTATTGTGAACTTCATACTTTAATTATTTATTATGTTATTTATCTACCTATATTGTTATTTCTTTTTTACAAATTTTATACCTCAATTTATGTGTTTTAATATTTGAAGTATCACTAATATTTATCAGAAATCTGGATCTATAGTATACTCTTGTACGTGGTGCTTATCAACTTGTACACTGAGATTTCGAATCGTTTATTTTTCCTTCACTGGTTGCTTTAGCTTGTACTTCAATTCTCTCTCTCTCTCTCTATAGGTCTCTGATCACTTTAACAATGTCTTTCAGAATCAGAGGGGTAAGTTTTTTTTTTTTTTTTTCAATTTGATGTGGTTGATAGATCTGATTTTCCTTTGCATGGCTGAATTACTTATATGTTTGTTGCTGAATTTTTGCTTTTTAGTACCAAAATTGCTTGATTTGATTGAGGGAAATCTCTTTTACATTGTTCTAGTTGGTGTGATGAAGTTTTATTTGCTAAGATCTTAGTGGTGGAATGTTAAATTCGAATCTAGTGGTGGAATGTTAAATTCGAACAGATTCATTACTGGGTCTTCTGATTTTCCTTGATCTTATAGTATGATCTGTTCTGAGTCATGAATTCTGGAGCATTTTGGAAAATCTAATGGTGGTAATGCTTGAATACGAAGATTGAAGCTTTATCAAATATAATTTGAAGTTGAGAAGAAATTTTCTTGGGTCGAGGGTCTGTCAGAAACAATGTCTCTAACTTTACTAAGGTAGGGGTAAAGTTTGCTTCCGCCTACACTCTCCAGACCACGCTTGTGGGATTATACTGGATGGTTGAATTCGAGAAACTATTGAGGATTTAAGTTTTGAAATAGTTGAGCAAGTTTGTTTTGCTAAGGTTTTTGCATTTTATCTTTGGTGAGTTTGGGAGAGGTGGTGATTAGAGATAGATCTATTTAGTGATAAGGAGATGGGAGTTGGAAAATGGGATCCATTGGATTCATCTGTATTTAGATTCTTTGAGTTGCTTCAAGTAACTTCTTGAGCGATTTTCATGAAAAGAAGTTCAGTCGAGAGCTAGTCTACTGTTTATTTTTATCTCTCTAGGTAGCGGGGGGTCTGTTGAAGATAACAACTCTATCTACCAAGGTAGGGGTAAGGTCGGTGTACATGCTACCCTGCCTAGGCCTCACTTGTGTGACTATACTGAGTATGTTGTTATTGTTGTGTTTCTATAACCAGCAAACTATGGGATTGTAAAGTGAGAACTGACTAGTACAACCTCTTTCTAGCAGTGGATTTTAGCATTTGCTTGATTATGTTATCATTTGCATGTGGGAAAGTATTTGTTGAGTCTGATGTTTGGATGCACTGTTCAATTTTTATTCTATTATTGGATGTTGTTCTCTTTAGACCAAATTTTTTGAATATCTATTGTGCTTCTAGACGAATGCATCCTCTGGCATGGGGGTTGCTGATCAAAGCAAAGCTACTTATATGGAACTGCAAAGGAAGAAGGTGCATCGATATGTGATATTTAAGATTGATGAGAAGAAAAATGAGGTTGTGGTTGAGAAAACTGGAGGTTCAGCTGAGAGCTATGATGATTTCACTGCAGCTCTTCCTGAGAATGACTGCCGATACGCAGTATATGATTATGATTTTGTGACATCTGACAATTGCCAAAAGAGCAAGATTTTCTTCTTTGCCTGGTAAGTTATAATGTGATCCAGAACTTGCATAACTGGTTTTTTATCAAAGAGAACCGTGCCACCTTATATTGTAAATTGTGCTAGTGTTAGACTCTTTTCATGATTTCATCTGCTTATACTGTCCTTGTGAATGTTGCTGCACTATTCAACGGTCTAAAATACAGAATTCCTATTTTCAAAAGAAATGATGGTGAGGTGTGTTGGGTTGCTGTTTTATCATGACTTCATTCTATAAGTGCAAGGGGCATTTTGCTCTCATATATGAATGTTGGTTCCAATTTATCTATGATGCTGTCAAGTCACATTAATGATTTTCACAGAGCAGGCACTTTCGAATTTACGAGTACTAAGCATTAGCGTGAAACCAATTGGGTGGGTGATTCGAGAACGATATGGAAAAGTTGATGAATAGTCTTTCTCCTTTATGGAATATAACTAGCCCAGGGGGATGTAAATTGCAATTATGACGGTAGCAGTGTAAGGGAGTGTTTGTTATGGCTGAAGCAGTTGAGTTAATTGTACAGAGAGAAAGAGGTCAGGAATTCATTTGTGTTATTGTATATGTGGCTTAGGTTTGAAAGAAGGGTGTTTCTTAAAAGTAAAGTTGATAGCTGTAGTGGTCAGATACTCGAGGTACATGCAAAGTGAACGTTGGTTTCTTGAGAAAATATATAGTACTGAGAATAACCATACGAGTAAGGTTTCCATGCATATATTGCGAAAAGGTGGAAAACTGACTAGCAAAGGAATAGCTGATGCATACAAGGAACAATATCTCTTTAGAGAATACTTTGCGGTAAAGAAAAATTGAGGTGAAGAATAGTTGGGTGCAGGGTCTTTAAGTATTCATTTTTCCTATAACTAGTGTGTGTTGGTTATGCCTAGCTTACCATTGTAAGACAATTGTTACCAGAGCTTATTTTGGTTTTATCGCTCTTTCTGCAATCGAACTTAAGACCCTTCAGATTATATATAGAAGTTTTAGGAGGATGAAGAAAGTCCCATGTAAATTGTAATGAAGTGTACAAAACAGTGTTTTATCTTTCAAGGATAAGTTTGAGACAAAAGTTCGTGTGACGAGGTCTGAAAATTTATGGAAATTATCCTTTGCCTTTGGGGCATTGCAGAGCGAGTATATTTCCTCTGTAGGAGAGACTATTTATTTGGTTAAATTTGGGTTACAGTTGCTCATGTGTCTAGGATTGTTTCTGTGTTGATTTTGGGTTAGAACAAGTTCTATTTGAAGCTATTTATATATTAAGTTCTTTTGATCTCTTCTATGTTGTGCACTCGCAATATTATCCCTCTGTTAACATGAAATTTTCTCCCTTCCTAGTTCCTTGAGGCAGTGTTGTATCTAAAAGAGATTCTTATCTTCTTATTGCAAAGTCCCTGGACCTTCTTCTCCCTGACAAAACAAACTAAAACATTACCGAGATGAAGGGAAGTCTTCAGTAGAAAAATGTTAAAGTCGTGCATTTTTGGAGGATCCAACCTGGATTTGTTTGCATTTTCGGAGAGTCCGAGCCACATAGATTTTTACGTTGGGCAATCATTTCATAGGATTAATTAATTATGAAAGAGTTGATGTGCTAATCCATCTTTTTCAGGTCTCCTTCTGTTTCTCGAATCCGATCAAAGATGCTGTATGCCACATCTAAGGACAGGTTCAGGAGGGAGCTGGAAGGCATACACTATGAGATTCAAGCTACTGACCCAACCGAAGTAGAACTTGAAGTGCTCAAAGAACGCGCTTACTGATTAAAACAACCATTCATAATATCTGTCTAATCGCGTCTTAAAAGGCTCGATCTACTTAACTATGACATAAATAACTCGATCCTTGGGTTGCTGATTACTAGACTCATGATATTGATATCATGTTTTCTGGTTATGGGTTCTCTCATTGTCATGATGCTTCCCAGTCGAGAAATCGGTATGGTTCTGTATGTGAATGATTTCAAGTATCAACTTCAGTATGTCTAAGCAAATGGATTTATGTGTTATTAGTATCTGACCGATAATATTTTCTGTTGTTTTTTACTCTGTTTAATTGACATTATTATCTTGTCAATCTGTTGACGGATAGTTAAATAGATTACAGCATGTTTTTTGGTCATCGACTCATCATAAACAGTTTCTCTGTCTCTATGAGGTGATGGTAAAAATTGTATATATAAGAAGAGGTAATAACTGAACTTTCCTGGTCCTTGAAGACAACTTTTTTTGATAAAATTTTTAGTTTGTTCTAAAAAGCTTTATACGTTACGAAACAAATAAAAGAAGGTAATTCACACAACAAATATTACAAAATCCTACGAAAAATTTTGCGGCATGAAAAGACGATGTTTTAATCACAGAACCAAAAAGTCATTCTTTATATATCACATCTTTGAAAATAGAAATGATTTGTTTTCTTTCTGTATGTAATTTAAGATTTTATTTTTGTCTTTGTTGACGATTTTTGATGTGAATTTGGCGGGTAGTGATAATATTATGTGCATCATATCTGAAAAGTAATTTTGTAATGATGAATACAGTATTGTTTTCTTTTTCTAAATAGAAAAACTATTAATTTGCTGCTATTAAACCTTACGTGGCTTTACTGAAAATATTGTAAATTGAGGGGCCTAAATAACTAACTTCCAAAAGAAAAACACGTTAGCATTTGACTTTCAACCGTCCTGTGTCAATAGTTCAATCTTATCTACTTGATTATTTTTACATCATAATTTCTTGAAACTATATATCCCTTAACAATATGCCACATGAGACACACACAAAAAGTTCTATCCCAATTTATTTAATGGAATAAAATAAAATGACTTTTTAAATATTTTATATTTCTTTCAATTGTGAAGTAGCAGTTAGTCAATACAACTTTCGACGTTCATCATGAGTCATTCGGGAACAGTCGCTCTATCTTTTTAAACATAGGAATCAGACTGTGTACATTCGACCCTCCCTTATCCCGTAATGGACGGAAGCCTTTGAGGCATTGAGGTGATATTATTGTATATATTTTTATATTTAATAAAAAAATTTACTTTGCAATTTATATTTTATTCTTAATGATAATATTTATAGACACATAAATATTTATGATTGAACTTTTTAGATCATATCTATTTCGAAGTTCGTATTATGTCAAATTCCATCATATAAATAAGAATGAAGATTTTATTATTTTACTTTATTATTTATCTTCACCTCCAATAGTTATTTCGCATGGACACTTAGTAAAGTAAAATGATATAATTTTTGTTTTTATTTATATAATATAGTTTGATTTGATATGCAGTTTAATGAAAATATGATCTTAAATAATTTATAAATATTTATGCGATTATAAATTATGTGTTTGAGAAATAATTATGAATTTTCATGGTTTAGAGGAAGAAATGAAGGAACAATTTAGACCTTTTATAATTTAGATATGTATTTAATAAAATGTGTTGAATTTAAGAATACTTTAACTATTGCATCCTTGGAATTATTCTTCTGACATAAGAGATGGAAAGTAATACTCTTAAATATGTATTCTCATGTAGTATGCAAAAATGCTGAGGATTTTAAGGTATAATTTCTCATAGGCAGCCATGAGAATGCCACAAAAAGAACTTTTTAGATGCTCTCATCTACACTTTGCGAGAAAGAATAGTTTAACGTACAAAATATTTTACGATAATATTATTTAGAGATATTCTACCTTAAGGAATGTAAGGTAGATAGCTTATTTTAATGAACATCAATAATTATTCCTACTTCGAATAGTGATATATATGTTACAGCAAGATAACTTTATTGTTGTGTAACTTTTACCAAATGTGAAATGAAATTTTGAAAATGGCCAACCAAAAAGTTGACATGAATCATGATGCTACATACTATAATTAGTATGAAAATCAGATCCTAAAGTTTGTATGATGTTGAAACAATAATAAATTACAAAAATTTAAAACTCAAAAAAAGGAAAAGAACAATCAAGAATTCCGAAATACTGTTAAAGGTCTTTATACTATTAGAAGCTGTTAAATCCTTTGTTATTTTATATTATTTTCATTTTTCAGTGGTCGATTTGGTGGTCCTGCAGATTACCTTTTTTAGGATTATTCTTCTTCTAGTGAGCCATTCCACTTGATCACATGAAGTCTAATCTTCTAAGTATTTTCTTCTTTCTTTTTGCATCTCAGCAGATTTTAATACTCCATGTGGGATGTTCCTCCTAGTTGTTCTCGGATTCTTGTCTTATCTGATCTACTGCCCCTAAATTTTTGGAGTAAATCTCGTTTTACCTCCTTATTGGTCCTCATCTGACATTTTCTTGTGGAATTATTGGTATAGGTGAGACTGATCTTTGATTTCTTTGGTATGACTAGTGGTTTTCTGTACTTGGGGTTTGGCAAAATATGATTTTTCACTAAGTTTGAAGGGTTTCTTGGGAATAAGATGAGAAATTGGAGGGAGTTTTGAGCAAAGATTGGATTTTTATGATTTTCTGAGATTTGGGGTGAAGAGCTGAAGTGAAGATATTTGTTGGGGATTGTTTGGTTTTGTCAAATTTTGTGGGATCTGTGAAAACTGACTAGTTGGAAATGGAGAGCAATTCCAAGACAATTGTGTGGTTTAGGAGGGATTTGAGGATTGAGGATAATCCAGCTTTAGCTGCTGCTGCTAGAAATGGAAGTATTTTCCCAGTATTTATATGGTGTCCTAAGGAAGAAGGGCAATTTTATCCTGGTAGAGTTTCGAGATGGTGGCTGAAGCAATCTCTTATTCACTTGAAACAGTCTTTGAAATCACTTGGGGCTGAACTTGTGCTAATCAAAGCTCAGAGTACGCTTTCTGCTCTCGCGGAGTGTGTTGATGCTGTTGGAGCCACAAAAGTGGTGTATAATCATCTATATGGTTAGTACTTAGTAGTAACTTTCCTTTGTCCTTTGCATTTAGAGTTACTGTAATATAATCTTTGGAGAAAGTGTCATGTTATCGATAATTTATATTGTGAGGTAATGTCATGGATCTAAGGTTGTTGTTCTTGTTAGCATGATAGAATACACGACATAACTAATGTAATCCCACATGTGAGGTCTGGTAGCGTGAAAGAAAATGGAAGACTATAGTGTGTTCATGTGAAATTTGAAGTATATATGGCTATAGATTAGTTTTTCATCGATTCATATGTATAGAAATCCGTCATCTTTTAACTTTAATTATATGGAAAGAAGAAAATGTTATGCAACTTATCGATAGGCTTGGAGCTTAAGACATTTTACAGTTTATTGCATAACTTGTAGAAAAACAGATTACTAATAGGCCTAACGGTACTTAAATGTTTGAGTTCTATGTGACCGGTATCTGATTCTGAGGAAGCACTTACATGGACGGTTTTCTGTTTGATTTAGATCCTGTTTCACTTGTTCGTGACCACAATATCAAGCAAAAGCTGGGGGAACTTGGCATATCTGTTCAGAGCTACAACGGGGACTTACTGAATGAACCATGGGAGGTTTATGATGATGATGGAAAAGTTTTTACAACTTTTGATGCATACTGGGAGAAGTCTTTGCGTATCCAAAATGAACCCATTTCACACCTTCCTCCTTGGAGATTAACTCAAGCTGCAGGTATGTCTGAAGAATAGTGAATCTCATTCATCCTGAACATTTGGATATATATTAACCATCACTACATCCAATGTTTGCCATCTCTAGGATGCTTTACGTTAAAAAATAAAAAAGGGGGCAAACCCCGTGCACTAAGTTTCCGCTATGCATGGGGATTAGGGATGGGCCGGACCACAAGGGTCCTTTGTACTCAGTCTTATATTGCATGTGTAAGATGCTATTTCCATAACTCAAACCTTGACCTCCTATAACGTGGAAACAATTTTACAAGTTACGCCAAGGCTCCCCTTCTTGCTTTGCATAAACATGGTGAATATTGTTTATATGGATATTGAACGATGTTTCACATCACATACCTATAGTAAACCCGATAAGTTTCATTTCTCTCATTGACAGGATCAATTAAAATGTGTTCAATTGAAGAATTGGGACTGGAAAACGAGTCAGAGAAATCTAGTAATGCATTACTGGGGAAAGGATGGGCACCAGGTTGGAGCAATGCAGACAAGGCCTTAACCGACTTTATAGAGAACAATCTACTCGCATACTCAAAGGATAGGCTGAGAGTCGGGGGAAACTCCACATCCCTTTTGTCTCCTTATCTTCACTTTGGGGAAGTAAGTGTACGGAAAGTTTTCAACAGTGTGCGTATGAAGCAGATACTTTGGACCAAAGAAGGGAACTCTGTTGGAAAAAACAGTGCTACTATTTACCTTAGAGCTATTGGTCTTCGAGAATATTCTCGCTATATCTGTTTTAATTTCCCATTTACTCATGAAAGATCATTACTGAACAATCTAAGGTTTTTTCCTTGGAATGCTGATCAAGCCCATTTTAAGGCATGGCGACAGGGTCGAACTGGTTACCCATTAGTAGATGCAGGAATGAGAGAGCTTTGGGCAACTGGATGGGTTCACAATAAAATAAGAGTGATTGTGTCGAGTTTCTTTGTGAAGTTTTTACTTCTGCCATGGCAATGGGGGATGAAGTACTTTTGGGATACACTGTTGGACGCGGATTTAGAAAGTGATATTATTGGTTGGCAATATATATCAGGTAGCTTGCCAGATGGTCATGAACTTGAGCGCATCGACAACCCAGAGGTATGTCATGTTTATAATGCCAACATATTGTTGATGTAAATGTGATAGTTAATGATGTTTCTTTACGTGGTTTTGTTTTTTCTATTATCTTTATGACACAACCACAATAGAGGTTACGGGTTCAACAAAACCCAATAGCTTTGACTCAAACTCTGTATTTGTATTAATAAATTCAGTTCACATGTTAAATAATGTATCCTTGGCATAGTAAGCAATAGGAGTTACGGTTCAAAATCCATAAACTTAAAATCCTGGATCCGTCTCTATTGAGGAACTGCACAATCATGTCAAACTCATGAAACCGTTCCTCTTTCCTTTTCTCAACTAGACATTTTCAACTCTATTTATTGAGGCCTTTTATCAATATTGAGGGGAAAAAATTCTCTTTTTATATCTAGCAAAAAGCATGGTGTATTCTCGGGACATTTAGTTGATGAGTTGAGTGTTTATTTCGTTTCATCAACTCTTCCTGCAGGTTCAAGGATTCAATTATGACCCGGAGGGTGAATATGTGAGGCATTGGCTACCTGAGCTAGCAAGAATGCCAGCTGAGTGGATCCATCATCCTTGGGATGCACCACTTAAAGTGCTCAAAGCTGCCGGGGTGGAACTCGGAATGAATTATCCGAACCCCATAATTGATGTAGATGTTGCGAGGGATCGTTTAATGCAAGCTATAGTCATCATGAGAGAAAAAGAAGCAGCTGTGAGTGCCTCAGATGCAAATGGAACCATTGAAGTTGTTTTTGACAACTCTGAAAACGTTGGAGATTCAGCCAATATTCCAAAGGACGACGTTACAAAGGGAAAGGTGCCTTGCCCGAGCAGTTCATCTTATGATCAGAGGGTGCCATCACTGCAAAATGGGTACACAAATAAAAAGAGATCAAAGCCGGAAGAAGAAACAAAGCAGCTCAAAGATGACAGGCCGCTTAACTACAAGAACGAAAGCAAAGTGTCAAACGTGGACGGTGACTTGTGCTCGACTGCAGAATCCTCTTCTATGAAAAAGCAGATGACCATCAGCAGTAATTCATTTCCTGTACCTCGAACAATCACCTTGTCTCACGACAGAAAATCCTTTGAGGACGAGGCATCATCAGGTGTAAAGCTGCAAAAGGAAGACGAGATTGTCTCGGAAATCAATTCATCCAAAGATGGTAAGATGACAACATCCTTTATCTAACTAATTTTTCCATTCAAAACAGGTGAGCTTAGCTCCATTCAGTTCAATCTTTCGTCTCGTCTCTGTTATTGTTTTAATCATCATGACCGGGCCCTGTCTTCTTTTCCATATGCAGGAACTACGACACGATGATTCCCTCACCATCTCCAAGTGATTCATGTCTCTTTCGAAATTGTTCAATAGGAGACAGATAGTCAAATCAACATATGCAGTGGAATGACGATATTCGGGTTGAACATTTCTTCTTGTATATATAACTACCTCTTATAGTATCAAGGTTGTAGTTTGTTTGACGTAGAACTCGTCCGAAGCAGCTCTGTTTTGTGTAGTTACATATCGACTAATGCATATGTAATTTTGAATATGGGATTTCTCTTGTATTTTCATAGTAATAAAAGATGATAGAGGTCATCTAGTTTTGAGAAATGATAAAACACAGCCTACTTTACATATAAAGTGCTTGTGTATTCTCATAATTCACAGAATTTCAGTTGAAGAATTGGCAACTAGTTAGCTCACTTGTTGATTGTGTCATTATTGCATGTTTTTTGGTAGTCTCCACCTCCCATGCTTCGGCCAGAGGCAAAGTTAGAATTTTAATAGTCAGAGTACTATTAACTTTCTCGCTATGCTTGTAATTGTCACTTGTAATCTGCGCAAGTGTATTTGCACCCCCTGAGTGGACGAGAAAGAAATGAGGTATTTCATGAAAATCCTTTGAAATAAATTAAATATAGCAAATACTTGTGTACTCATGTTGAGATTTTATAAGTAGTTATACAATTATACATATTCTTAGATAAATCATGTAATGTTTTAGGAAACACAAAAATAGTGAGAAGACTAAAGAAGTATTTATATATAAATTCACTACTAAAAAAATTGCTAATAGATCTTTTCCCAAGAAAGTGACCACATGAGGTCGTTGAAAATAGATCAAATTGTTAATAGAGATCTAAAAGAGAGACACCATTAAGTCTCTTTTCTTAAGAAAGCAACCATATGAGGTTGCTGAAAATAGATCTCATGCGATGATGAACGATCGCTAAGTCATTTTTTGAATTTTGAAAAAAACAATAACTCATGAGGCACTATATAACTCTTTAGGTCGTCATTTTTTAAAATTAAAAACCTTCATAGCTCTTTTTTTTTCTTTTTGAATAAAAAAATTACATACGAAAAACCTTATGAGATCTCTTTTTTGTATTTTCATGTGGAAATGAAAATGCAAAAAAACGATCTCAAATGATCTCTTTTTTGTAAATTGTTATTTTTGCAAATGCTCATTTGTCATTTTAATTCAATTCAATAATACAAAAGTGTTCAAATTGATAGAATCTTAAAATTAAAAAAAGTTAAATAAATTAAAATTTATTTAAATCTTAAAAGTTAAAAAATATCGCAGCTTAAAATTTAAAAAGGTCCACATAAATAAAGGTTCGAGAGAGTATTACTTTTGAAATGCAAATTTAAATTCTAGAGTACTAATTAAAAAGGAGAACAAAAAATTAAATAGGAGTATGAATTTCCAAATACTATAAATGAAAACCAGACGGTTAATTCTCATTGGGCGAAACAGATTCCAAGGAATATTCCATTTCCCAACTACAGTATATAAATCCAACCTAATGAGAAATGCGAGTGCTTACGGAAACGACGAAGACAGAAAACGTTATGAGCGAGGCATTGAAGCGAAACTATCGTGTGTGTGAGGAAATAGGGAGGGGACGATTCGGCGTCGTTTTCAAGTGTTACTCGCCTGAAACTGGTCAGCAATTCGCCGTCAAGTCTATCAACAAGCTTCTCATAGCCGATGACTCTATCGATAGTCAATGCCTTTACAACGAAGCTAAAATCATGCATTTGGTTTCTCCTAATCCACATATCGTTCTTGTCGCCGATGTCTACGAAGACGATACGTACCTTGATATCGTTCTCGAGCTCTGCAACTCCTCAGATCTCTTCCAACGAATCTCTACTGAACGAGTCTTCTCTGAGACTGATGCCATTACCGTAATGGTACTTTTTCTGCCAATATAGGATGTAGGAGGAAATGACGCTTTTCCTTCACTATAATGCCTTGAAACTAGAAAATAGCGTTGCACTCTGTAAATTTAGTGCAATTCTGTTTTTGTAGATTTGAGTCAAGTGATTTTGACTAAAATTTCTAAAATGTAGAACTATTTTCATCGTTTATGATCAATTAAATCCAATTTAACTCAGGAAAGTTAGTCTAATTGATGATTAAATAAGTGAAAGTACCAAACGAGTTGTGGCAAAGAAGCAGATTTAATGTATAGTATAAGAGAGGCTTTTAATTTCTATTGTTTGTTGTCTTCAGCATTGATAGTTTTTGGACCAACTGTTTTTCTAGGTTCCCTTGATGGAGGCAATAGCACATTGTCACCGACTCGGCGTAGCGCACCGGGATATCAAGCCGGATAACATTCTGTTTAACGACTGGAACGATCTGAAATTAGCTGATTTTGGCTCCGCTCAGTGTTTCCGCGACGGCGAGCTAATGAGCGGAGTGGTAGGGACGCCATCTTACGTGGCGCCGGAGGTTTTATCGGGAGGTGATTACAATGAGAAGGTAGATATTTGGAGTGCCGGTATCATTTTGTATGTAATGCTGGCCGGAATCCCGCCATTCTACGGTGACTCTACGGAGGAGATTTTTGAGGCTGTTCTCAGAGCGAACCTTAGGTTTCCAACGAGGGATTTCCATTCTGTGTCGCCGGCGGTAAAGATGTTTCTAGAAGATTCTCAGCTGAACAAGTTCTTCGTAAGTATCACCACCCTATCATTTTTGTACCTTTTTTTCCCTTGTATATAGTTATTTACTCACGAGTTTAAATTTATATGCATCGTACAAAATTTTTTATATTATGAGATAATTTTAAAGATAATTATTATAATTTTTTAAAATAATATTTATATTATAGAAAAGAATATAATTTAAAAAAATATTAAGGTAATTTGAATTCTAATTATATTATAATTTAAATTTCTTCCTAATATTTAAATTTTTTCCTTTCTTGTCTTTTATTTTTATTTTTATTTCTTTTATTTTTCATACTATTCATCTTTCATTTTAATTTTTTTTAAAAAAATTAATTTATGACATTTATCTTTATAATAATAATAATTTTAATAAAATATGTTATAAAAAGAAGATTTGAAAGAGATGGAAGATGTGAAGATTTGTTCAAAGGATTTTTCGTCTTCTACGAAAAAAAACAAGAGAAAATAGCTAAAAAAAATCCAACCTATACTCATATTTTCAGCTACACACTCAAATTTCACGGGGATCTTATTGCCCGTCTGAAGTATTTTAAACTAGAATATTAACACCCCAAAACGTCACCATCAAATCTTTGTGGATCAATATAATGCATGCGTCTAGCCCATTTCAGAATTAAAAAAATAAAAATTTTAAAAGTTCTTCGTGAAAATCCATCAATTTTGAAGTATTTTATTTTTTTCCTTCACCATTTTACTCATCTTCCTAAATCATTCCATTTTTCCTCCATTATTTTAAGATGTCTCATCTCCTCTAATCTAGTTGAATCTT
>JAOTQJ010000111.1:24092153-24105537 GCA_025642045.1 Solanum sejunctum | reverse complement strand
AGGTAAAGTGATATAAAGGACGTAAAGTACATGATTCCACAACATAACTAAGGGTGGTCCTTGATCTTCCACAGATGTATGATTTCATTTAAGTTGTTACTTTATATACAGTATATCCTGCCTTACATACTCAGAACATTATCCCGTACTGATGTCTCTTACGAGAGACCTGTATTTCATGCTGCAAGTACAGGTGCTAGTAGATCTCCCTAGTAGGAGTAAAGGATATTCAGTTGTTGTCATCAAGCACCAGGTTGCTTCGGAGCTTTGTACATGTCCAGAGCTAATATATTTTTATTGCACAGTTTGTTGAGGCGGGGCCTCTCCCGACTCTTGTTAGATGTTCTTCTTTATTTAAAGGCTTTATAGACTATGTAAAGTACAGTGAAGTCATGTCTCGCACTTTAGACAGCGTGGCCCCAACGGCCTAGTCATATGCATTTTCTTTTGGCTTGTTATCACTGTCTATCTGTTTAAAGACATGTCAAACATAGAAACCCCTTATAATATATACAGAACGCATGTAGTTACAAGTTAATTCTCCCGAGACTTATCGGCAACGGGTGCCGGTCCGCCCTATGGGACTTTGGGGCGTGACATTTCTATAATCAAAAAGTTTTTTTCCCAATTAAAGCTTCAATATTTTTTTTTAGTGTTGGATCAAAAATATTTTTCGTCGAGGCAATGACAAGAAAATTTATCAGAATCACATTTGCTTTAGTTGTTAATATTGGTTTTGATTTTGATTTTTAATTTAACAATGTTGATATAAGAAGTTCGATTGGTGCTAATAACTATTATAATAAGTGAATTTTCTCCATTAATGGATCTTTTACCTAATGATTTTGAAAATAAATTTTTCTCCATTAATGAATTTGTTATTCAATAAATTCTTCTCCATTTTGATATTAAAGTTCCATCTTCTTGATTTTCAATTTTAATTTTAAGTTACCAATAAATTTGTAACTTAGTGAAAAGTGAAGCTACAGTTAAAAAGTGTGATTTGAAGACAATACTTGGCTTATTGATTGTGAAGGTAGACTGGCATGGTGTTTTCCTCTTGAAGAGGAAAAGAAAGAAGAAGAATGAGGTAAAAAAGAATAAATAAATACATAAGAATAAAAAAACATAACAATCTAAAAAAATGGAAAAGTAATATGAAATAAAAGAAATTATTTATTTAATTAACATTTTAATTGTTTTTGTTGCCTCTCACTCTCTTTGAGAGAGTGAGCTACAACTTCTTTGCCATCTCAACATTTAGGAATTAAATAATTTCACTTTAAAATAGTCTAGGGGGTAATAAAACCCCATGAAGTATTATTGTATAGTTGAAAATCCGACTATAGGTTGGAGGCTTATTTAATTATTTTCTCAAAAAAATAATAATAGAAAAATAAAATGAACGCTTCAAAAAATACTTAATTTTGTGAAAAAATATAAATACTAAAATTAATAAATAAAACTAAAATATATATAAAAAGGTTACCTTTGATTGTAGATAATAAAAATTCAATTTTTATGTTGAAAAAAGGAAAAAAAAAAGATATATATGCTTGTAGAACAATTAAGAAAAAAAATAGTTTGATTGTAGTAGAATAAGTCGATAAAAGAAAACTAAACTATTTATCTAAGAGAGAGAGAGGGTGAAACAGAGAAGTAGAAAAAAAAGCGAAAAAATGATAATTGTCTTTTATTTTTTAAAAATATAAATAAATAAATATTATAAAAAAATACTTTTTGATAACTTGCAATAGTAGATCAATATTATTTGATAGTGTAAAAATCAGGTACACTGATAATTTATCAAAATTAAACTCTTTAATCATAACTTTAAAATAATTAAATTAAGTCAGTAGTATCTATTTGAAAAGGAAAAAAAAGAATTATTTTAATTCAACATAATATATTTAAAAATCACAAGAACTATGAATCATTTTTAATCCAAAAATCACAAGATGAACTATGAGTCATTTTTAACCCATTCAATAATCGAGCACCATTACTACCTGTGGCCTCGCATATGAACGAAAATTAGATCATTTTACACATTTAATAGAAAATGCACAAGTATCTCCCTAAATTATAATTAAAATTTTAAAGACATATATCATGTGAGGACTTCACATGCCACGTAGGTAAATAAGGAATATTTAATTACGATAAAATAAATTTAGAGGGTAATAGAACCAAGTAAAAATTTAAGTGTATCTTTGAAATTTTGGTTATTAATGTTAACAAATTAATATTTTGAATGATCTCTATAATAAAATTAAAAAAAATATTTAAATAAATATAGTTGGTATAAAAATATATCAAAGATTTGGCTCCCTTGTATGAACACACTTTGCACAGATATTACACAACTGCACAGTCGAAAAAATGAGTACTATTTTTTATTTCATTATATATGTATGCAATATAAATATTTTAATCAAGTTTTGAAAGAAAAAGAGCTAGAAGATCGGAATTTCTTACTTGAAGTCAAGTAGCGGGTCGTGACATATCGCTTTCAAATTTCTTTCACTATTTTTTTGATCTAAAAATACACACTGACATTTTTTTTAGTTTGAACATATCCCTAAAACTAATAGATCAAACTATATAATAAATTTAGAGATATAAAATAATTATTATTTTTAAATTTGCGTGTTATTTTTTTATAAGCAAACTTTAGATAAATATTTTGAGTTATTAAAAATTATAATTTAAAATGCACAACTATCTCCCAGACAATAACCAAAATTTTAGAGACACTTAAATTTTTACTTGGTCCTATTACCTCTCTGAATTTATTTTTTTTGTAATTTAATGTACCTTATTTATCCTTAACCACATGCATAAGTTTTTGTGTATAATATATGTGCGGACCCCACATATCACGTAGGCAAAAAAGAGACATTACATTACAAAAAAAAAATTTAAAGGGATAATAGGACCATGTTAAAGTTTAAGTATATTTCTAAAATTTTTTGTTATAATTTGGGGAGTATTTGTGCATTTTCCTTACATCTAAAGACACACCTTATTTATTAAATTCTCTGTGGCATTATTTGAGAGTAGATTTTTATTTTATTTTATTGAAACTTATGATCATAAATGTCATAACTTATTATACTTCATAAGACATTTGAAACTTTCAAATTTTAATAAGATATATTTGTATCTAAAATTAAATTAAAGGTATCACATGAATAGACGGATTAACGAATTAAATAAATTTAATTAATTAATAAATGAATCTATAATTCATTTAAAAATTACTTGAGCTGAATTGAAATGAATAAAAAAACAGATTGCAATTCAATCAGTCTAATTCCTACTACGTTTTATTTTATATGTATGTATATACAATTGTAAAGTATTTACTAGAACTTATATTATTATTGTATGGTAATGTATACTATATCAAACCAAAAAAATATCTGGCTTAGAGAAATATTTTCACAAAAAATTTTCATAGGATAAGTTGGCTACATATTAGCTACTTGTTTAGATGAAATAAATTGAACGAACCAAAATTGATTGAGTCAACAACAACAACAATATACCTCAGTGCCTCAAAAGGCTCCCGCTTATTGTGGGATGAGGGGGGTTCAGATGTACGTAGCCTAACCCCTATGTTTAAAAACATAAAACGGTTGTTTCCAGATGATCCATGCGGAGCGTCGAAAGTTGCATTGACTAACTGCTACAACGCAGATAGTTTAAAGAGTCATTTTGCTTTATTCCATCATATTCCAAGGCCAAAAAAATAGTCAATCTTTGGCTCTATCCGAGATTGATTGAGTCAAATGGATCATATTTTATTGGCTAAATTTGACTTATAAAATTTTTAAAATTTGTGATTTGAAATATAATAAGATATGTAGCTATAAAAATTTCTCTTTGAGAATATAAAAGATTGAAATTAATTATCTTTAAATTTAATAACCTATCATTTTTTATTTTTGAAACAATATAAAAAGAAAAGGTTATAACACAAATTGTAATTGAGAGGGATATGATTTGAAATTTAAGCATTAGTTCATCTTTTTGCTTGGTTAATGAGGTGATATATAATAATACACAGGGCATGCATGGATGATTAGCAATGATGAGACGAGAGAAGTTGATGCTCTAGCTTGAGAAATTTGGCCACTCGGAATCATCGTAGCCTAATTTGGACCTTTAATCCAACATTATCAATAAATATAGAGATAACCCATAGTTCCTTTAGAGCAACTAAGGAAGTATCTTCTACCGTTGAGGACATGAATCTTGGTGAAGAACAGAGAAGAAGATGATACATCGAATCTTGTTTTACAGGAAAAGAACATTGGGTCTGTGACTCTTAAACTTCTCTATGTGACAAAGACAGACCCAATAGATCTTATTCTTTGATGGGCTCGTGACAACCATTTAATCCATTTTTCCTTTTTCTGTAAAACAACATTCGATGTATCACCTTCTTCTCTGTTCCTCACCAAGTGATTCATGTCCTTGACATCTTCCAAAAAATATACGTGAATCATCAAACTACTTTTTCCTTTTGTTGTACCAAATATACGTGAATCATCAAACTAGTCTTTCCTTCTGTTGTATTTTGATCTAGCTTTTCATACAGAGATCGTGAGCAATAAAAAAGATCATGCATGAATAAGTTCTCTTTTAGTACCAACCACAATAAGTTAACAGTTTTTCAACTGTATTATTAACTGAGATAAAGGCAAACACATGATTTTCTCCAACTCTAGCAAGTTTACCTGTCTTACTTTTGTTGAAACTCATTTCATGTTACTTTAAAAAAGTATAAATTCTCTATTATCATGCTGCTATGCCAGCATAGTATATACTTTGTTTGGGTTCGTTTATTTTACTTATTCTTTTGACATTTTTAAAATCACAAAATTGAAGGGTATTTTGTACCTTCTACATTTTGAACACTTTTACAGTTATTTGCTTATTTAGTAAATAAGAATATATATACTTTGGATCAAAATCAAGGAAAATACTTCTTAATTACTTTTACAAATGTAAAGCTTCAATGTGATTTTCCATTATATATATGTTATATACGATTCATACTTTCATTTGGGACTTAGATATAGTTATTGTTTGGGATATGTACTTTTTATACAACTATAAATATTTAAAATGCAATTCTTGGCAAAACTTCCCTTAATTTTAATCTACAAAAGAAACTTGAAATTTCATATATCTTTCTTTTGTAATGTATTTTGTATGTAAATTACATTGAGACATTCATAAAATCGAAGAAATTACACGTGGCATGAATTAGAGCACTCTATTATCTGTGTTGTTCAATTACAACAAGAAGCAAATGATTTGACCTTCCATTGATAACATTCAAACAAACTACTCATAAACACACAAAAATTATTGTAGAAGGGTTACATATATTGCTTTGTAATGAAAAAGAGCTAGATCAAACACCTATTATTTAGTAGAGACGATTTTCGATGAAATTATAAATACTTCAAAAAAAATCTATAATCTTGGACATTTGGAGGGGCTATTATAGTAGCATACACAAATAGAGTTGTTTTGCTCTGCATCATGACACTCTGAATTAATATACAATGCTCCATATTCTGAGAGACAATCCTTTTGGCAAATTGGAAGTTCTTCAGAGCAAGGCACAGAAGCATTTGTTTGTGTTTTACATACTAATTGAGCATTAGTTGTAAAGAGAACATGAACATGACTGCAAAATCAAGTAATAAAAAGTAAGTTTTGTGAATGACAATCAACGAATTCAAAATACTTGAACTTTTCAATTTTGTTAATAATAGTGATGTTTGAGTCAGCTTATATAAAGGCATCCAAATAGAGGCAATTCTACCTATAATAAAGGAAGTTCAATCGAATATATCCTTCATTGCTAGGATAAAAATAACTTCTTGATGTTTTCTACAATTTTCATTCTAGTTAATTGACCATTGAAAAGATTTGGATATTCATTTCAGATTGTGCCTCCTCTATTTCTTACTTTTGAAAACGCATATATATGCATATATCACAACAAAGAAAAGACAGATTCGAGTTGAAAAGTAAATCATATAGATTGAAACGTATCACAAATGTAAGGAATGAAAAAAATTAAAACGACAGAAAGATACACCAAAGTTTTCATTGTAGAAATTAAATGAATAAAATAATCATTTCACTTATTTTTATACTAAAACTAGGATTTACGAGATTGGAAAAATAAAATATAATGCATCATAATAAGAAATTTCTTGATGAAGCCAAATTTATATAAACGGTGTAATTTATATACTAAGTGGGTTCATATGAACCCTCTTGACACCAAATAGGTTCGTCTCCTATTTGACTTGATATGAAACTTAAGAAAGAATGACAGATGTTTGAAATTTATAATCTAAAATAAGTCATAAATGTTTATATGATCATACATGTTTTTTTTTTTAAAAAAAAAGAAGAGACTATGAATCATTTCTTTTAGAGTAAAACAAATATTTTAAATTTAAATTATTACTAAATTTAGAAATATTTCATTTTGCTTGGGACAAACTAATAATGAAAGTGAATCTCGTTCTCTGTTGTAAAACCAAACTAACTTCGTAAGGGTGTACGTGCCAGAAAGAGTGAATGAGATTGATTCAGTTGGACCGACTAAATTTTAAATATTTGTTTATTACTACTACATTTTATGAGCTCTTATTTATGATTGTCTAATAAGATAAGCTTTATGTGATTTATAGATTATGATTTTGAATGGATGTGAAAATTGAAATCGGTCAAGGTTTGTATCATGATAGTTTGTATATGTTACACATTTTTAAGCTATGATTCTTTTCAATCATGCGTGAACTCAAAATATTTCATACATAGAGCTATCTTTTTTATGAATTTTTCTTAAATGGAGTCAAAGATTTACAATTTTTTGACTTTGGAGTATAATGGAATAAAGCAAAATGGCTCTTTAAACTGTCTGCGCTTCTTTCAATTGTGAGTAGCAGTTTGTCAATGCAACTTTCAACGCTCATCATAGCTCATCCGAAAATAGTCGCGCTATATTTTTAAACATATGGGTCAGACTGCGTATCGACCCCCTCTTACCCCGCAATGAGCAGGAGTCTTTGAGGCATTGAGGTAATGTTGTTGTTTGTTATAGAGAGTTAATTTTACAATTTATTATAACAGTAAGAAAATGAAAAGCTCCTGCATCCAAGATTAGCAGAATTACAAGAAAAGGATCCACAAATAAGAAAAAATAGATGATTATTTCAGCAAAAGATACAAAAACAAGAACATAAAGCTTATTAAAAAGCCTCAACTCTTGCTATATCTCATGATGTTTTTGTTCAAAAATTAAAAATCAACTGGAATTGTCTGTCCATTTTGCCCCTCTTCTCCTTCATTTTCCTTTGACATTTCTTCCAATGACTTCCCTTTTGATTCTGGTACCAACAATGTGAACAACATTCCAAGTAAATTCACACAACCTAAGACAATAAGTGCATTTTTCACACCAATTCCAGGTCGATAACCCGCGTCAACTTTTGATGGATCAGTAGGTTGAGCAGCATACAAAAATCCAAATGCACCAACAATTGCACCAGCTTTTCCAGCTGCAGCTGATATCCCGTGGCACGTTGATCTTAGCCTAGCTGGAAAAATCTCCGCGGGGACAACAAATGTCGTGGCATTTGGACCAAAATTCGCGAAGAAAAAGGTGAATGAGTACATGATCACAAAACCAATTCTGTTTTCCTTTTTAGTCCAGTGGTTATATGGAATGGCTAACGCGAACATGAATACTGTCATAAAGAAAAATCCCATCAATTGAATTGCAAATCGACCCATTTTATCGATGAATGCAACTGTAAACCAGTAACCAGGTACAGTACTGCAAAGGGCAATAAGAGTTTGTGCCCTTGCAATTTTGAATACCTCATCCAACGCGTTCATCGTCTCTGGATGAGGTATCCATCCAATTTTACCAAAAATATCCTTCTGGAAAAGATTCTGACTGTAGAAAGCAATGTCTAATAAAAACCATGTACTAGTTGTTCCTAGCAAGTGTAGACCATGGCGACGAAGAAATTCCTTAGAAAACAAACCAAAATTGTTCCCTTTTACTTCAACAATTTTGTCTTCCTCTGCTTCAATCTCAACATTCAACACTTTGGACATATCGGTAGCAGCCTTGGTAGCATTCTTGGCTACTAAGGCTGTGTAACGCGCTGTCTCAGGCATCTTCATACGCCAATAATAAGTAAGCAAAGCCGGGATAGACCCAAACATGAGGACAATTCTCCATACATAATCAGCTTCAGGAGGGGTGGAATCTTTAGCATTCACTGAATAAATTGGTGCAGGGTAAGCATTTTTAAATGCACCAGCAACAATAAGTGCAACAATTCCACCAGTCAAAATCCCAAAACCTTGCATAGCAAAAACCGCAGCAATAAAAGCCCCACGTGTCTTTTTATTCGCGTATTCAGACATGATCGTAGCAGATAAAGGGTAATCGCCACCAATACCAAAACCAAGCCAAAATCGAAAAAAACAAAGTGTAGCCATAACACCTCTAGGTGTCTTACCAAAAGAAAGCCCCGATGCAATCGAGCAAATGACCATGATCATAAGAGTCATTCCATAAACTCTCTTCCTCCCCATTTTATCACCTAGCCACCCGAAAAACAACTGCCCCGAGAGGGTCCCTACAAACGCGACACCATTCACTGCAGCTGAGACACCAGGAGGGAGAATTCCTGGCTTAGGGTCACCTTCATGATGATAGTAAATTCGACCGAGTAATTTCGTGATAAGTGAAATGCAGAAAAGGTCATATGCATCAGTGAAAAATCCCATTCCAGCAATCACAATGGCTGTGAAATGGTACAATTGTGTTTTGGCAACATCAAGGGCATTGAGTACTTGTAATTGATCTTTAGCCATAGCTATCAATATTTCTCAAACTCCTCACTATTTTTCACCTAATATATAATGATTTGACAGAATAAGACAAGGAGAACAACGAAAGGCTTATTGTCTCATAGAAAGGATATTCTGCCGGCTTACCATTAAAAAAACAAGAAAGATAGTTGCTTGATACTTCCAATATAATGCAGCTAAGTTTTCTAAGTTTTATCTTTTCTTGTTTATACTTATAAAACAAACATTTTTTAAGAAAATGTCACAAATTCCTAATGCATGTACAAATATATTATTTCTGAGACTTTTGGCGATATATCTAGAGACGAATTCAAGATTTTAACTCAGGGAGTTCGAATATAAATGTGTGAACTAGAGTGTTGTTATAGTCCTGCTACTTTTAAAATATTTCAATTAGTAGCATCTCAGGCTAGCATAAAAAGTGTCAGATCAGGGGTTAGTCTGTGAGCCAGAAAGTACACCCTCTAAAGGAAGAATACTATTAATACTTCTCAAGCACATTTTCAATACCACTCGACAAAGTTACATTGCTTGTAAAAACAAAATATATTATCAGTTGAAATATCATTAAACACATCTTTTTCATTTAAGTAACTATGTAATTGCTCGAAAAGTCGCTCATTCTTAATGTTGAAAAAGCTTTACCTATAGTATTCATAATCTAGTACCACTGAACTATCTCTTTTATTTGATTTAGGTGGTTCAAAATTAATATATATATAAAAAATATTAAAAATTTATCCTATATATATACAACATAATTTTTTACCGGGGAGGTTTGTGTGAACCATCACCACCCACATAGGTCCACTCTTGCATATGTCCTCCACCTACGTTTTGAATGCGCGCGATGCTAGACATTTATTAAACAAAATCAACAATAAGCTACATTACTGATCGATGACCTGATTTTGGAAATAGTCGAGATGCCTTTCTAGGATGGCGATTCAATCGATGAAGAACGCAGACTTGAGAAAAGTGGTTCATTTGACTTGGTTACAAACTCAAATGAATCGAAAATATAGCTTTTGCTAAGACCCTATGTGTGCGTATATATTAAAAAAAAAATTCTAATATAACTTTTAAATATAACGTATTCGTCTTGAAATAACTCTTTCACTCTGTTGCTCTAAGCTATAACTATTTATGAAATTTTCTCTTAATTTTACGCAACAATAGGTTATGCAAGAAGTCTAAAGACATACCAACAGAAAATCACATCTTTCAAAATCCAAATGATAAAATATTCAGAACAAATAAATAATGACTAAAATCCATAAGCTGAAACAAACTCCTCGTGGAAAATAAAAATTAAAGAAGAAAATTGGATTCTCTTTTCTGGTTTTTGCCTAGGATATATACACATTAACAAAGTTGAATTCAGATAAAAAATCCTCATTTTTGTTAGTAATTATATGTGTACAAATATTAATTTAGAACTCAATTATTATTATTAAAAATTATCATTATAAAATTCAAAACATACTCATAAAATTGTATCTTAGCTTTGCCTTTGACAATATGTGCAAAATATTCCCTCTATTTCAAATTATCTGTCGTAATTTATAAAACTACTCGTCCTAAATTATTTATCGTTTTACAAGCTTAAGATAAAAATAACTAATTTTTCCTCATTTATGGTATTCCTTAATGGTAAATTATTCTTGAAAGCTATAAACACTTCAATTTTGGGGCGATACATGTCATGATAGTTCAAATACCAATGAAAAGTATAATCGTTAAAAACTCTTTCTAATTACTCAGTCTGTTCACTTTTACTTGTCACTATTTTGCTTTTCGAGGTCAATTTAACTAAACTTTAAAACTAAATTGAACTAGCTAAATTTAATATTTGAAATCTAAAATTTAGGTAGTTGAAAACTATACGAGAAATGTTATAAGTTGCAATCCTTCTCATATTAATATGATAAAAAAATACTTTTTAAAATGTTGGTCAAACAGTATATAATTTGACTTTGATAAGTGAAATAATAACAAATAAAAAAGAACGAATGGAGTGATATTTTTTAAGATACATGTGAAAAAAAAGCGTGCAGATAATTTGAGACGATGGGAATATAACATTTAAGATTAAAATAGTTTAATACAATTTAAGTTAATTTTTAAAGGAAAACATTATGAGTATTTTTCTTGATATAAGCTTATAGACAAAACACATAAAAAATTATCGAATCATACAAAATTTGGGTTTAACCCTATAATTAATTTTCATCTTTACAAATTAAACACATTTTTTTTCCATCAATCTCGGATGGAGCTAAAGATTTACTATTTTTTGGCTTTGGGGTATGATGGAATAAAGCAAAATAGCTCTTTAAATTGTCTGCGCTTCTTTCAATTGTGAAGTAGCAGTTAGTCAATGCAACTGTCGACACTCATCATGGGTCATACGAAAATAGTCGCGCTATGTTTTTAAATATAGGAGTCAGGCTGCGTATATCCAATCCCTCCTTACCCCGCAATGGGCAGGAGCTTTGAGGTATTGCGTTATATTATTGTTGTTGTACAAATTAAACACATTTAGTCTATCTTTCTCTTTAATCTAAGACTAATCTAATTCTAGTATGGTGTAGTTTCTTTCTTAATCAATCATTTTCAGTAAAACGCGGCATATTTAAATTATGATTAAATTTATTGTAAAGCTATATTATTTTTCAAAGATGATAGCGTACAAGTACTGCAAGGGCAAAACTCAATATAATTGACATTTTTGTTTTTAAATGTTAATGCGCCTTCTTCATGAAATAGACATACAAGAAAGGGAAATATATATAGTCTAAATCAATCACATCACAATTGAAATTATCGATTATATATAGTAGAAATAAATATTTATAGTTAATTATCATCTTATGTGTAAGTCTCTAAAAGAATGTATGGTTTAACTTTTTTAATAAATAACAAGAAGATAATGAGTAGTTTCTTGGTATTTAATTATTTTGAAAAATTTAACAAGGGTTTTGGCTTATATTACACTAAAATAACAAGAATATTAGCTAGGTTATTTTAATTTAACGGCCACTTCTGATCAATTTCTTTTATTGAAAGTGAGATTTTATAATTATCGGTTATATATAGTGGCAATAAATATTTATAGTTAATTATCATCTTATGTGTAAGTCTCTAAAAGAATATATGGTTTACATTTTTTTAATAAATAACAAGAAGATAATGAGTAGTTTCTTGGTATTTAATTATTTTGAAAGATTTAACAAGGGTTTTGGCTTATATTACACTAAAATAACAAGAATATTAGCTAGGTTATTTTAATTTAGCATCCACTTCTGATCAATTTTTTTTTATTGAAAGCGAGATTTCATAATTATCGATTATACATAGTAGAAATAAATATTTATAGTTAATTATCATCTTATGTGTAAGTCTCCAAAAGAATGTATGGTTTAACTTTTTTTAATAAATAACAAGAAGATAATGAGTAGTTTCTTGGTATTTAATTATTTTGAAAGATTTAACAAGGGTGTTGGCTTATATTACACTAAAATAACAAGAATATTACCTAGGTTATTTTAATTTAGCGTTCAATTCTGACCAATTTCTTTTATTGAAAGCGAGTTTTATAATTATATAATTAATAATATTTTTGAAACACACACATAATTTTGTGTTCAATTAAACTAACATATATGTAAATGAAGATAGAGGGGGTAGTTTCCATAACAAACGTAAAATGTCAACTGTTATTTGCTTTGTCATTTGACTTCATAGAAGAGGGATTAAGTTAACGCACAAGAAATTAATTTTTTATTAAAATAACTTTTTTCGATTTTCTAATTTACTGTTTTGAATACCAATAATCAATAGATAAGTTTGATCATTATATAATTATTGTCTAACATATGGACGAATCAGATCAGTCCAACGTTGTTTGTGGTTGGATTATTTGATATTTTTATATGATTTCGTACTATCGTTATATTATTACGTTCTAACTTTTGAAATTGAATTTGATGGATCAAGATTGATTTTCTTATCAAATGTCATGGATTCAAACGTACCATGAACACCCACTTCATGCTTCAATATTTATGAATATTTAGTGAATTATATAATCTAAATTCAGACATATAATTTGTAGACGGGAGGTAATTAGATAAGATATGATAAAATTTTATCTTTGTAGAAATCTGCAGTTAGGTCCAAGACCTAATTTGACATAGTATCAGAGCAGAATTCATCTCACTTAATGTTGAGTTCCTGAAAAATTATAATTGGTCAAGCACCAGATACTCAGCACTGGGCGTAAAGTGGGGTGTTGAAGAATGAAAAAAGTTTCACAATAATGCTTAATGAGATGAGTTGACTCTTTATAAGACTTGACATTCCTTTTTTTGAGCTAGCTTTTGGGGTGTGAGTTAGACCCAAGACTTAATTTTACAATCCTCCTTTTTTTGAGCTAGCTTTTGGGGTGTGAGTT
>JAOTQJ010000111.1:24058876-24076232 GCA_025642045.1 Solanum sejunctum | reverse complement strand
GATTAATTTTATCAAATCACTTTTTGAATATAATAAATATAATATCTTAAAAAATATAATAAAAAAATAACTATAATTAATAATAAAAATAAATTAGTACTTCTTTATCTCTGAGATAAGATATTTTGTTGAAGACAAAAAATTAATTGCATCAATTGTAAAAGTCAAAAATCAGCTGAATTATTAAAGTTATTTAATTTTGTAGCGGTCCATACCTAAATCCAACAAGAGGCTAATCTCTCTCTCTCTCGTTTTTTAATCGGTAGCTACAAAGAAAAAAAGTCCTAGCTTTCTTCTAAAAGTGGAAAAAAGGTTAATCTGCATTTGTTTGTATATTACTAACTTGACACTATGATTAAAGAATAATAAATAATAAAAATAATTTATCAAATTATCTTTTGAATATAATAAATATAATATCTTATAAAATATAATAGAAAAATAATTTTAATTAATAATAAGAATAAATTAGAAACTGAGTGTAAAAAATGAACAAATATCATTGGACATTCAAAATAGTAGAACGGACAAATAAAAATAGACGGAAGGAGTATTCAGATTCAGGTCCAAATTTCACTTTCAACATTGAGTTAACAAAAAAACATATACCATAACTTTTGAAACGTAAAATAATCATGAACTAACAAACAAGCCGAGTTTTGTTGAGCTCCGCTCAACTACTATTCAAGCTGAAAGCTGAACACAAGCTCAGCTCAGCTTGTTTCGTAAAACGAGCTTGAGCTAAACTTTCGTTCACATACAACTCGACTCATATACACCCCTAACTACACAAACAAAAGAGTTGGAAGGGTCAGCAAACTTTTTGCTGGTGAATCATAAGAAGTCATTATGTTCACCAGATTTAAGTTTATATTATACAAAACAATCAGAATTGTTACAAATTCCTATCATCTGTAGGTATAATCTTCATCGATGCTTCCAACCAAGGCAAACATCTATCAAGGATGCATGTCGCGGAGCTATCTGGGGTGATAAGAACAACGTGCTCGATTTATTTCATCCTATTTTACCCAGAAACGACTGCAAGAAGTTCAGATGTTAATATCAAACTACAGTAAAATGCATATGAATAAGAAAGAACCATCAGGAGAATGAAACTGACGCGGCATCTTTAATACTAACTCGACTGGATTAGGAAACTGAGATCACAAGACATGCAATGCAGGAAAAAATTATAACTTTGATCGGATCCTAGGACGACTTTGTGAAATTCCCCAAGTAGCCTACATAGCGATGATTCACATAACATCATTGACCCAACATCGCGAGAATTGCAAGGTAGTTCTTACTAAGACATATTAATTACTCGGGAAAAGATTACGATATGCTGGCATTTTGGTAAGAATAACAGTGAAGCTTTTTCTTTCTTGACCTAGCATGATTTAGAAAGTTTAAAGTTTGAAACAGCAGGACCAAGAAGCGCCCTTTTCTCTGTTTCTTCATAAACAGGAAGAGAAAAGAACTTAAGGAGTTATGCAAAGAGATATAGTGATGCAAATAGATGCCGTCTTGGATCAAGATCCAAAGAGATCATCTTGTTGGAACTTGGAACGGTATAACCAGGACACTGAAAAAGGGGCCTAATACTAACTACCGACAGACCATGAGTTAACAAAACCCCACCAGCATCCTATACTTTACAGGTCCAAACTGATCCTGTGTCCAACTATTGAATGACTATATCCTCCGTGAATCGTGTTTAAGATTAAGATCTTTTGAAGTACTTATACTACGACGTTATACCTAGACCTCAGAACCTTTTGTGGATGGTGATTTTTCTCGCTCATAATTATAAAACAATAAAACAAACCAGTTGGATCAATAAACTAACGACGCCTTGCTTTCTTGCTTAACAAAAAGTTTTCGATAAAAAGAAAAAGTTACCTTTGATTTGGTCAGAGAAGTTCCATTTTTAATAGTGCTTCCAAATCCAAACTTAGGCTTCTTCTCGGCAGGCTTTAATATCTGGAAAGAGCACATCAGTGTCTCATCCACACTCATCATGGCACCAGCATTGTCAAACTCTCCACAATAATTAGGGGCTGAGAATATAGTCACTAGCTGTCTGTCAGCGAAAAACTCATACCCATCTTCCACAACCTATTAAGTACAAATAACCAATAGAACTTTAAAAAACAAAATGAAGGAAAACGACTACTGCTGGAAGTCCTATTCAGTTTAAAACCTGGTGGGCACGGCAAATGAGATCAACATCTAGCTTCTGAAGAAACTGTGTCACCTTTTCCGGACCAAATGTGTAGGAAACACCCCTATCATTCACTCCCCACCCTTTAACGTCCCTACTAGGATCTGACCATAAAAGATCACAAAGCAGTCCAGCTTCTGGAACATCAGTTGGTCGATGGAGGTTCCGTATCTGATCCAGATGATGAAGGTCCGGAGAGAGTCCACCATGCATGCACAATATCTTTTCATCAACCAGAGCTGCCACAGGCAGGCAGTTAAAACAATCTGTGAATATCTTCCACAATCGAACGTTGAACCTTCGTTTGCACTCATCATAGAATCCATATATACGATTAACGGAAGCACATTCATGATTTCCCCGCAAAAGGAAAAAGTTTTCAGGGTACTTTATTTTATATGCAAGTAAAAGGCATATTGTTTCCAGACTCTGCTTCCCACGATCCACATAATCGCCCAGGAATAGGTAATTGGATCTTGGAGGTAATCCACCATATTCGAATAGCCTCAGTAGATCAGAATACTGACCATGAATATCCCCTAGCAAATATGGAACCATGAAAAGAATTAGATAGGAAATCATGTTCTCTTCAACAGACAAAAAGGGCCGAGTTAGCGAAATAGCAAGAATGTTTAAGCATATATTTTAATCTTTTAAGGGTTATAACACAACCAAATATTGATGCCTTGAGAACGCGAATGAGAACCAAAAATATGAGCACAAGTTAGATATAGAACAATACCAAAATTAACAATAACTTGAATAAAAGGACACAACTTGGCAATCAGCATACATGCACAACTCGAAGCAAAGAATACAGCGAACATGGATCTTCAGAGAAAGCGCTTTCAGGCATACGAAATGTATGAAAGTACATTGTCTCAGTGACTTGTGAGTTCTGAACCTATGCTTTTACAGCCAAATTCAATTAGATATGGATGATATAGCTTTAAGAAAATTCTTGAAATTAGACTGCTATGACATTGTTTTTGGTGAGGAAGGATATGCGAGGTTTTCTACTAGGAAGAAGATAATAAGAAGAGAAGAATGGACAAATAGTATACTATGTTTTTATTGACTTGCAATTGCAAAGTTTATTTCTCTCTTTTTTATTTTTCCAGAAACAGTCGCGCTATATTTTTAAACATAGGGGTCAGGCTGCGTACATCCGACCCCCCTTACCCCATAATGGACAGGAGCCTTTGAGGCATTGGGGCAATGTTGTTGTTGATTTCTCTCTTTTTTATTTTCTAAATTTTTTTTTAATGTTCACCTTCAAACAAAATCTGATGTTAGAGGAGAAAAAGAGTTCGTAAATACTGGTAAACGAAAAGAAACTTTCCTTTTTAGTACTCCTAGTTTGGTTTTGTTCTAGTTATATAAAACCATTACCCTGCCAAGAAAGATTACATTCTCTCCCCTCAAGAAGTGTCTTTCAAAATGCTGCAACACTCGGATTTAGCTTTTTCTTATGGTTTTATGTACTGGGCTGTAACAGACGGACACCACATAGCCTTGGGGGCATGATTTTATTCTCAACCCACAAGAAGTGACTCCGAAAATGCTTAAACACTCTGATCAAGTCTTTTATTATGGTTCAATACGCAGGGTTGTGACAGAGGAAAGATCGTCTTTTTAAGGGACACCAGTAGCTTTACTCACACTCAAATTCAAATGACTAGACCATATTAGCTTTTTTGGATGTATACAATCTAGATAGAGTTTTTGAGTTCCTTCACACTCTACAGAAACTGCAGGACGTCCCTTCATCTTTTGTTATCTAAACAACATACATATCAACACACTTGCTATCTACAAGATCCTTTTTACACTGGGTCGAGTAGACAGCTAGAAGCAAGAACTATTTGAGATGCTCACTTAGGGAAAGGATCATAAGTAAACACACCAAAGGCTAAAGTCAGACTTTCAAAACTGGTATGGTTCATCTGAATGAAACTGTTAAAATCATGATTTTCGAAAACTGTATCCAAACTAAGCACATACTGAAACCCTTAGACTAATCATAAATAAAAGCTAGCAACACTTTGCCGACTAAACATGAACGAAAACTATCTCCAAGTTCATGAAACTAAAGAACACATCTCAACTTAAGCATCAAAATTCTTGATCCCTAGCACTAATTTAAAGTAACAGAATGAACCCCAACTATTAATACCAAAACCGGTCTTAAGCACCAGATCATAACCAAATTCTTGTCAACCATCAAATCAAACAAAAAACAACTACACCTCAGTACCAAACAAGTTGGGGTTAGCTATATGAAAATCCCCAATTCTTTTCTCTTTTTCTTTAATAGTTATGGTGTCCAGGCAAGCTTGCACACACCTCAACTAATTACAAGAAATACTTGTCGCCTCCCACCAGCAACATATATCAGAGGTAGTTGTTATTATCAAGTAACGCTATCCATCAAAGCTAGAACAATATACGGAAAGAAACCACCTACTAGTTTTGTCTCCATTAGAAACCGAACCTGGGACTTGATGGTGCTCAATTCACTTCACTTGAACCTCCAAGTCTTCATTTAAGCTCATTTCATTCATGTCAACAACCAATATTACCTTTTTTAAATCAAAGACTCAATTTTTATACAAAACCAAAGCAACCCATCTTAAGAAATGCATCATTAAACCCAACCCACTTCAAAAAACTCAAAATTCCATCAAAACAAACATCATCCAAGACATTACAAAATCCCTAATTCTTTTTTCTTCTTCTTTTATAGTCATGGTGTCTAAGCCAGTTTACATACATCTCGACTAGTTACACGGAATACTTGTCACCTCCCACCAGCAACATGTATCAGAGTAAGTTGTTAGTCATCAAGTAACTCTATCCACCAAAGCTAGAACAACATATGGAAAGAAACCACCTACTATTTTTATCTCCATTAGAAATCAAACCTTAGACCTGATGATACTCAACTCACTTCAACTGAACCTCCAATTCTTCATTTAAGCTCATTTCATTCATGTCAAAGACTCAATTTTTATACAAAACCTAAGCAACCCATCTTAAGAAATGCATCAATAAACCCAACCCCACTTCAAAAAACTCAAAATTCCATAAAAACAAACATCATCCAAGACAGCACAAAATCAAAATAAACCAAAAAGGGGGTGCAGTAAAGTACCACAGATCTTTATTGGTGCATCCAGCTCAAGAAGATTAGGTTGCTTCAAGAAAATTTCTTTAGACTTAAGACAAAGATGCCTAATTTCAGCTTCAGATAGCTGGACTTGTTTCCCTGGTCTATGACGAACTTCAAGTAAACGGTTTATTATATCATCCAAAGCTAAAGAATCCATAACCCTCTTCATAGACATTAATAAACACCCCCACAAAAGTTATATGTTTCAAAATTTTGCTGAAACACAAGAACAAAAACAAGAATGTTTATATTCACTATTATTAAAACTCCAATTTTTTTCCAATTCTTGGTGGAGAAATACAGAGGGACACGTGTAGTTGATCAACTATTTTCAAGTGTGCACGAAGTGATTCGAGCATTATGTAAAGGAAGAAGATAATTTGAGGAGAATAAAGTGGATTGGCATCTTATTTACACAAAAAAGAAAGAAAGAGGCAATTAAAATCAAAAGCTTTCAACTTTTTGGGGGAATTGAAATCAAAAGATTTCATTTTTGACCTTGACATTTTTAACTATATATTCAAACGTAATTCGATGCTGAGTTGATTCAAACGTAATTAGATGCTGAGTTGATTAAATATTTATTTTTAATAATAATTTATAAACATATATGTCAACTTAGTATTATAGTACTATGTTTAAGTCTAAAGAAAATAGTAGGTCAACTTAGTATTGGGTAATTCATTCATGCATTTTATTATTCTGTAAGTTAATTTGATTAATTTTAACAATTAAATTAAATTATATTTATTTAATATTTTAAGAGTTTAAATATTTAAAAATTAAATAAAAAATATGACAAATTAAAACTATTTTTCATATCAATATAACAATAAGATGAAAAATATTAATCAAAATTTATATTATTTGTCTCTTGAAAAAGTAACGACAATTAAAAAGATAAAAAGAATAAGAATGAAGAGAATATATTCTTTATTACATAATAAGAGGAAGGTAAACAACTCAAGCAGGCAACATGGATATATTTATAATTTTTGATAATTTTTTATTTTAATTTATATATATATTTAAAACTGCATTGACAACCTAAAATATTTGAAAATATATATAAAGAATTCGATTGATTCTTGAAATTAATCTATCAATGTCATATAAAATAGGATAAAAGAAGCAATATGTATTATTTAATTTTGAAAGTTCCATAAAAATATTATAAATTTTAATAATTAACAATGAAAATTATACCTCAAATATTAATTAGAATTTATGTCTTCTGATTCTAAAAAAAATCATAACAGTTAAAAAGAATAAAAATGAAGAGAATATTTTATAGTTATTACTGTCAAATGTGAAATTAATGGAAAGATGATTTCTGAATGCATTTTTGGCCGTTAATTATAATAGCATTTTGCTTTTTTAATTTGTGAAAAAATGCGTCTCTAGGAAGAGTGAATATATGCCTCACTTAAGAGACAGACCTATCTATATAATACTAATTAATCTCATCTTCTTTTGTTTGAAAAATAAAAAAGAGGGGAGAAGACTTCCTAGAGCCGTCAATGAAATTTTCTTTTCTTTTTTTGATTATTTAAATAGTTTTTTTTTTTTAAAAAAAAAGAAGTAAGCCTTAGGATTTGTCATCATTGGCATTTTTAAATTGTTTTACGGTCTTCGTTTTAGGGTGGGATTAGTTTAGATATTATGAAAAGTTATATTTTGTATAAAACATTTGTTAGGAAGTTTCTTTCGATGATTATTAATTGTTATGTGAAATATTAATATCGTATTGAGTAAATATTTATATTTTAGGAGCCTCTACTGTATTCAATCACCTTCTAAAAAGGGTGTCTCATAGCTACTTGGATCCTATGTGACATAATGTAGGATGTCACGTATGATGTATGTATCTATTTGTTTAACTTTATATAAGTTTAAGCGTCTATTTATGCACATTCAAAGTTGAAAGACATAATATTAACCAAAGATAAATTAAAGGATATATTTGTGTATTATATCTTTTATGATATATCAAATTATATTATTGTGATGAATAGAGTATATCCTTATTCGAGTTTGGGCTAAAATCATCCCTAAAGTAACTCAAACTTAGATTACATTTTTATGTTATAATTGTGAATAAAAAATATCCTTTAACTATCCAAACTTTGCAATAAATATCCTTCTGTTAACTTTTGATTAAAAAAAAAAATAACAGTTGAAATAAATTCCTCCAAATGTGTCATCATATGTGGAAACTCAAAGTATACTTATTACTTTGTTCATAACTTAGTTATTGCAAAACTCAAGTATATATAGGAGGGATTTATTTTATATTTGTAGAGTAACTTCATCATCGACAAGAAATAGTTTTAATAGATAAAATAAATTAATATAGAAGCAACAGAAATATCTTTTTCGTTCTTTCTTAACTTTCATGTTGTATTTTTCGACAATCAATTTGACTAATTTTCAAAGCTAAATCAGATTACATTAGCCATCTGAAGGTACAATTCTCTCGATAATATATTTTAAAATAAGTATTTAGATATTTAAAAACTAAATAAAAAATACTATAAATTATAATTTTTAATTTAAAATTATATCAAATATAATAAAAAAATATATTTTAAAATTTTAATCAAAATTCATATAATTTCACTCTAAATTATTTTACATATTTGTGGAGTTCCAACCTTTGTAAGCACCAAAAATAATTAAGGGAAAAAATTCCCATTAGAGACAAGTTGACAGTAGGTAAACTTTTGGATGTTTACAAGTACAAATCTTAATTAACAGATAAAGACTTAGCAATAAAGTATTATAATACAAGATAATATGATAGTGACCATTATGTTATGTGCAATAATGGTTAACAACACAAATTATGTGAAAATTATTTATATGTTCCAAGCTAGATAAAATGATTTCAAAGCTAAAAATTATGGTAGAAGATCACTAACTTTCTTCTCTCCATTTTATTTTAATTAGTAGTCGTGTAGTCTCTTTTTCTTTTATTTTTATTATCATATATGTTTTATTGGCTTTATATCTTTGCTATTTTTTCATATTTTTCTTGCATGTAATCCTATTGTAAAAATTGAGATTTTTTATAAAATATTTAATTCAATACAGAACATTATATCTACATAATTTGTATTTGTAGATAGTATTTTATTAATTAATTCATATTAAATATGGATTAATTTTTAAATTCAAGATATATTGATCAAGTCAAATTATTGATTAATGAAGTTGAATTAATATTCAAGTTAAAATTATATGTCTTAAATAAAGTTTAAATTGTATTTAAGTCAATTCATTAAATTGTCAATACGAGCATAACTCATATTGTTTATAATGAAACATTAGATAAGAATAATTTCGTTACATGCTTATACAACAAAAATTGATACATGACTAACAACATAACTAAACCAAGTATACTCATCTATACAGGTTTGAAAGGAATGAAAATACAATGACAAGTTGACAACAATAGACATACAAGAGTACGTAATAAATATGAAAAATTCACAATATTATTGGCTGAACTTTTTGATGTACATTTTTAATGAACATTTGTTATATTTTTAATGAACATTTGTTATATATTAAAATATTTAGAAAATCACGTGCAAAACATATACATGTCTTCTATCGATGTATTTTTACATCCCACAGCTTCGACAAATCGCTTAGTTCCGTCCATCTTCTCAAGAGTATTCGATCAGTGAGCTATTACGCACTCTCAAAGGTGGCTGCTTCTAGGCAAATCTCCTTGCTGTCTCTGCACCCCTACCTCCTTTATCACTCAGCCATCATTTAGGAGCCTTAGCTGGTGATCCGGGCTGTTTCTCTCTCGACGATGAAGTTTATCCCCTATTGTCTGACTAGCCGACCTTGACCCCTATTATTTTGAGGTCATATCTAGTATTCAGAGTTTGGCTCAATTTGATATCGCTCTCACGGCCTACATTGAAACAATGCTTTACTCCTAGATGACCAGTCAACTGTTGCGTCTGTGTATCTAGTTAAGCAAAAAAAAATTCAAATATGTTATCAACCTTTTAATACTCATCTATGCTATGCAACTATAAAAAGATTTATTTATGTCATTAATTTTTAACAAAAATTATATCTAATTTTTTTTAGAATAAAATTTTTTAAAAAAATTGGAAATAACTAGTTGACAGATTATGTGCATCCCAGACTCTTTGAAATCATAGTTTCACATGATTTTCCACATAGGGCAAGATCAGCATTGAGCAGTACCCATAAAATTCCCCAATTTTGTGAAAACAACAACAGATAGATGGGAAGCAGGAACAGAGGAGAAGTAAATTACAGAAATCCATGTCTGACAATGCATCAGCCATGGGCTTCTTTGCTTGTTCATGGTATCAAACGCATTGAAGGAAGATCTTGGCCTGCACCCATTAGAGGTACTTTTCCTAGGTTAATTCTTGACTTCCCTTTACTTTTTCCCCCATTATTGCTTGTTAACAAGGCAGAGAAAAGGGGTGGGGTTTCTTAAAGTTGTAATCTTCACTCCATTAGCTAGTTAATTGATGATCTTTGTTGGCCTAAACTTGTTAACAAGGCAGAGAAAAGGGGTGGGGTTTCTTAAAGTTGTAATCTTTAGTCCATTAGCTAGTTAATTGATGATCTTTGTTGGCCTAAACTGGGAAAGTTGCCCTTTTTTTTAAAAAAAAAATTTTTTTGTTCATCACTGATATCAGTAGAAGCAACCCCCTTCCCTAAATTAGGTGAAATCACTCTTTGAGAAGTAACTTGTTGATTGTGATGATCCTTTAACCCTCCTTGATTGCTAGTTAACTAGGCAGGAAAAAGGGTTGGGGTTCTTAAAGTTGTAATCTTTACTCCGTTAGCTAGTTAATTGATGATCTATGTTGGCCTAAACCAGTGGCGGAGTCAGCATTTTTGTCAAGGGTTTTCATACTTGTAGAACATGGGTGGGTAATTTTTGAATCAAGATTGTTTAACAATTGATATATATCAAAATATCTATATTTAACCTATATAATTAAAAAAAAGTTCGATGGAGGGTTCATCTGACCATACTTGGATGAATGTAGCTCTGCTCCTAGCCTAAATTGGGAAATTTGCCCCTTTTTTTATTTTGTTCATCACTGATATCAGTAAAAATAGTCCACCTTTCCTAAATTAGGTGAAATTACTCTTTGAGAAGTAACTTTTTGATTGTATTGCTTGTTAACAAGGCAGAGAAAAGGGTTGGGGTTCTTAAAGTTGTAATCTTTACTCCATTAGCTAATTAATTGATGATCTATGTTAGCCTAAACTGGGAAAGTTGTCTCTTTTTTAATTTTGTTCATCACTGATATCAGTAAAAGTAGCCCCTCTTTCCTAAATTAGGTGAAAAAACTCTTTGGGAAGTAACTTTTGATTGTGATGATGAGGTGGCACGGTGAGTACTTGGGGGATGGTGGGGGGGTTTACATTTTTCTATTTAGTATTTTTTATTTTGTGTTTAGATAGTGCATGAGGAATGGAATTGAAGGGATAAAATGAAACAAGGTTGAGATGGAGTGCCAAAAGAAGAAAGATTTGGGTGGGTGGGGTTGGGGGTGTAAAGTTGTGAGCTTTATCCCATGTTCTAGTTTTTTTTAGTTATGGTGGTCTGTAGGTTTTTATTTGGTTCATTACTGTTTGATATAAGAAAAAGCTACAGAATATTTTTTTTTTCAAAATTTGTTAATTTCACTCCTTGGGAAGTAAATTTTTGGTTGCATATCATGTGTAAAAATCCTTGCTTTGCTTGGTCAGAACTTATGTCAGTGTTCTGAGTATTAAATAGATTTCTTTTTTTAGCATGATGATTCTCTAATGTATATTGTTCTTAGGATATAAGAGTTTTTCCTCTTGAGTACCACGTTGATTTATGTGGCTACATCTAACCTGAAATTCAAGTTTAGTAGAGTGGTGAGGCATTTATTTATTTAGGTTGTTTTTGAGCTAGTAGTCGTAGTATTGCTCCAGTAGATTCTTGTCCTTCAATTTTTGTTACTATATGGTGTTTCTTCTACTTGGATTATCGTATTATTTTGCTGTAGTTACTATTCAAAAATACTTTGTTATACTTTCACTTTACTTTTTTTTTCTAGACTGCTTTGGACTGTTTTTCCTCAGGCCGAGGGTCTGTAGGACCTCTAAGGTAGGGATAAGGTTCTATATTGGGTATGTTGTTGTTTTAGCTTATTAATTTCATAAAGGACTAGTTTATTCACAAGGCCAGTAGGTCTTTCCTTTGCATAATTTTGTGTAACTTGGAAAGCGAGGAATTGTTGATAAAGGAAAAATCGTAGCGCTTCACCAGCCAGCCAATGAAGCTTTGATGTCATTCTTTATCTTCAAAGCACCTATTTTGAAACATTATCTTCTTCCTGCTTTCACTTCTAAGGCACCATCAACATGACTGCAGAATTTCCAATCTCGTCATTTAGAAGCCATAAACAACCTCTCTATCTCCATGAGGTAGTGGTAAGGTCTTCATACACTCTACCTTCCCCATACCCCACTTTGTGGGATTTCATTGGGTATGCTGCTGTTGTTGTCGTCATTTAGACACCATAGTCTCTCAGTCTTCTGTAAAACTCTTAGGTAACTTTTGGAAGGAAGATCTAATTGAAATTATTCGTTCTGAAGTATTTCTAATTAGAGAATGGCTAAACATCCTAGTTTTCCCGTGTGCTTTTGCCCTTCAATGGTTTGGATGTCAGTGCTATGCATGCATCATCTCATCTTGTAGTGCAAGAGATGAACTCCCATCCTGCTTTACTGAAGCCCCTCTGAAATCATACAACAAATCATCATCATCAACATCATCAACATACCCCAGTGCCTCGAAAGGCTCCCGCTCATTGCGGGGTGAGGGGGGGTCGGATGTACGCAGCCTAACCCCTATGTTTAAAAACATAAAGCGTCTGTTTCCAGATGACCAATGAGGAGCGTCGAAAGTTACATTACTTCACAAATGAAAGAAGCGCAGACAGTTTAAACAACCATTTTGCTTTATTCCTTCATACTCTAAAGCCAAAAAATAGTCAATCTTTGACTCCATCATACAACAAAATACTTAATATTTTTTATTTTCAAATATATATGACTAAATCATTTCATCAAGATGATGCCAAAAATCTTCATGCTATTCGGGAGTGTGGGACCCTAGATTTATCTTTTAACTCTCTATGCATCAGCTGAAAGACTGAAACAGGAAGTGTCTATTGATAGAAAGTTTTGCCGTTCCCCCAATTCTTCAAATGCTTTCCTAATTTCGGTTGTCATACTCATCGTCCTCCCATTTCATGAAGTCCAATGCTGGCAGTATATTTGATTATGAAGCGGTCATATAGAAGGATTTAGTCAATCGGAAATTCTAGGGGAAGTCACCAGGGACTTACTGGAGAATAGAAGGGAGAGAGAATATATTGGCTAGGCGTTAGAATCATGTTCATCTAATGGGATGGATGAGGAACATTTGTGAAAAATAAAGGCTCTTGCTTCAGAGGGTAAAGAGTCGAGCGACTTTTAAGTTGCAAGCATGCTAAAAGTAGGTGAGATGAAAGCCAAAAAGAAATCTGCTCAATCATCTCTATTCTCTAGAAGCTAGCGGTAATGTATACATTGCAAAGGCACGTCTAGCACTGTTTGCTTCGCATTGTCATATTGAAATGGATGTATTGCTAATGGTGGGGTATTCTTAGGACACATGACTTATACTCTTGGCAAATGTGAATTCAAGTTTACTAAGCTGTTGGTGCTAAACAAATCGGTTGATTGTTTGAGAGATTGTCACACTAAAGTACGACCATTGGAAAAGTTATTTTCTTCAAAAAAGCCACTCGTAGTTCTATCTCATTTTCATCTTTCCAAAGAAAATGGAAGTAACGTCCAAGGAAATTCAAAAGGTTTTGAATGAGATCTTAGTTGGTAATAACTCTATTTCGTGATCCACGTACATCATTTACCTAAAACAATTGACAACATTCTATAATATTGAAATATACTTAGTGTGGGCAACAATTCTTCAGATTCTTGTGAATCCTATTTTCTGACCTACATTCAAGTTATTGTTCATCAACCATTTCACTCTCTTATTCGAGAATGAATGGAAAGTAGCCTTGTTCTCTTAGATATCCTATTTCATGATCTACATTCAAGTAATCATTTGCCAGCAGTTTGGATCTCTGGTTCGAGAATATATGAAAAGTACCCTTCTCTTTTTGATTCAGAAATTCTTTTTCATCTTGCCAAATATATGGAACAAAATAGTGGGACTAGGATTCTGTTTGCCGTTATTTTTTCCGCTGCTCTCTCTTTGTATGATTGTGTATTTGGGTATCTCTAATTGTCCGTTTCTTACTTGAATAAGTAATCTTATACTGTTTCTTGTTGGAATTCAATTCCTTATTATCTACTTAGAATGTTTTTCTTTCTTTCATGAAGGTCGACTTTGGATTCATGCTGCTAGTAAAATCCCGGAACCAGAAACTATCAAAGCAATGGAGGACTTCTACAGGGAAATCTATGCTGTGAATGGCGTAACAGATCTCAAGTTTCCCGAGCATTATCCAGTCTCAAGACTTCTAGGTGAGTAGCTCCTTGCAATACAATTTTGCCTGCTACCTAATTATTTTTCTCTGGTTTTGAACTAACATTAATTCGACTGGAATAAAAAGTTAGATAAGATTCCTATACTTAAGATATTGTATTTTCTTGAGTAGACCATTGAAATGCTGGATCAATACCCTATTTAGAACTCATGTTCGAGGGGTACAAACTTAATGACAGCTTATTAGCTTCTCTTTGACATCCGGTGCGAATTTTTGTAGGAGATAATATGGGATTTGCCTTTTCTTTCCATAATTAATATTTATGAATCTATGCAGTATCTAATCACCATCATTAAATGCATTTCATGGTTCTTTATTCTTATGTCATACTAAGTACACCTATGATAGTTGGATAGATCTGAAATTGGCAGAGACATGTTCCTCTCTAGTTTTTCGGTTTCATCTAAAAGATATCTAACTTTCTGCATCTGCATTTTGACTTAAGTTGTGATCATTTTTATGTTTTCTTCAATGTAGAGATTACTTTTTCTTAATTGTCATTCGAAAAATCTTTTAAACTTTTGGTTTGTGCAGGTTGTGTTGAAGTAGTTGGATGTGTCACATGTGACGAGCTAGTCAACTGGGATCAGGTTCCTGAAGGGGTGAGCTTCAAATATCTCTTTGTTCCTATACGTTGCTGCAGTTTATTTCTCAACTATTTTGTTCAGTGATACGTGTTCTTATTTTATTCGACACACTTTGCTTACAGGTGAGGCTAGAGGGACAAACAAAATTTTGTTGGCTTTGTGAGCAGCCACAGGTATTTTGGTTTATTTGAAAGTCAATTATCTGTTTCATCGTATCATCTCCAGGAAAATAATCATTATTTTCATTTTAACTCGTGCAGAAACTTATCGTGCCATTTGAGATGCGAGGGTTCCAAGGTGTTTATAACTTGGAAAGGAAGGTATTAAAATTTGAGAAACTTTATTTTCTTTCCCCATTATACATGATTTAAGACATTTCCACTTGTAGTTGATCCTCGTTTAAAGCTCATCTCGTTGTTGCATCATTAATTTATATAACTTTTTCGTTTGAATTTGTGTTCTAGATATATGAAGCTGCAGTACGAGGTATTTCTCCAGCTGCGCCCCCACTTCCAGTAAAATTTCCCCTTCCAAATCCGCGGGATCCTTTTTCATTGAAGCCAGGATCCCTTGCTTCCTCTCCAAGTAGCACCAGTACATCTGAGGTAAACAGCCGATCTGAAAATCTTGTTGCTGCAATAGCTGGTGCTCGAGCAGCTGCCACACAGTTTTCTAAGAAAGGCAACTCTCCATTCAATACAGTTGAGGTAGGAGATGATTCAAGGACAGGAAATAGGTATCGGAGAGCTCAATGATGAGCAAGTTATGCTTGAAAAGCTTCGTTAAGTAACTTCGTCGTAAGGTAGAGGGCTAGTGGCTAGAATATATATCGAATAATCGATTAAAAAAAACTATGCATTTTATGGAGTTCTAGTCATTTTATGTTGTTTTTGATTATGATGTGTAAAGAGCTGGTCAAATGCTCAATGTATCATATTATTTTCTGCTTTTGATCTCCTTAGGATATCATGAACAAGTTATGAGAAAAGGGAAATGCAAGTAGCTTCCATTTTCTTTGGAAACAAAAGGTTTCTTCCTTTGATGATCTTCTATTTTAATGCACTTCCATAAAATTTGCACGGCATTGGTTATGAGTAAATAAAGGTATGACATACAGATAGACACTCAAATTTGATCTGAACTGATAACTAAACACTTGCAACTTTGAGACTACACGTTCATATACTTCAATTTGTCTCCACTATGTCATTTGAACACTCAAACTTACAAAATGATCGTCTAGACACCTTCAAATTGCATGTGTCGTGTTAGTGTTTAATTTGATGTGAGACACATGGAGATGAATTAAACTGTTAAGTTGCTAGTTAAAACTAAGTTGTAGTGTTTACTTGTTAGTTCAGGTTAAGTTAAATGTTTATTTATATTAGTTACAAGAGCTTGAGCTAGTAGGCCTCGACTTGTATTTTTTTTGTTTCGATTTATGTGACACTGATAGATTTTTAATGTATTCTTAAAAAAATTGTAAGTTGTTAGTTGTTGTGATTTACATTATAATTTATGTTAATTTTAAATAATATATTTTACTTATTTTGGTGCAATTTATGTTGTACAAACAAAATTTTGAGAGTCAATCAAAATTACACTTATTTTTAAAAATATTTTAAATTATTAATTGTTGTAATTCATAGTAAAATAATGTTGTACTCTCTCTATCCCAATTTATGTGACTGATAAAATTTCAAGAATCAAAATTTTAAATTGACAATTCTTGTGACTTATTATGCGTTTTACATCATTTCAAGTAATATACGTAAAGTTTTTGATTTATTTATATTATATATTTTTTAAAGTAATTCCTTTTTAACACAAATATAATCATTAAAAGATATATAATTATTTTTATTTGTCTAGTTTAAAAAAAATCTTAATTTATGATTTTGTGTTTGTTTTATCCTGATTCTGTATTTACATGACTTAAAATAATTGATTGAAGTAATATAATAAAATCACAGTTCAAATAACTGCAAAAATAATTTATTAGAAATAATATTATAAAATTATAATTAAAACAATTGAAAAAATATAATCAAAAAATTGAAGCAAATAATCTATTATCTTATGAACCTCATATAATAAAGAAGAAAAAGTTGACCAAAAAAATTGTCTGCTTATTCGCATTCCTTAATATAATAATATATGGCTTTTTGTTATACTTCGCTCCTCATCTTCTCTGCTTATTTTCTATTAATGTGCTTGCTTACCAACCAAATTTAATGGGACATTTATGTATTTGACTCCAAAAAAAAGCCTCATATCTCCCAACAATTTTTTTTAGGGTGGAGTGATAACTTATTTATTGATTCAGATTATTTTTATCTGTTCAAATTAAATCGAGTCTATTCTTTTGTCAATATTATTTACCCTAGTACATCCCATAATTGTATGATTTTAGACAATACTTGCTCATGGTTCTAAATTAATGTAAGATACACATCTTGTATATAAACTTTTATCACTTATCACGGTTAAATGGCAAGTAATCTCACTCTAATTCAACATTTTATGGTTAAATTACTTGGTAGTTTAGTGTAAACTCTGATTGCTTTTAAGTATTTTTCGCCTTTAATCCTTATTCTTCTCACATCTATATAGTGAATTTCTTAATATAAGGAAACAAAAGATCACACAAATTTCATATGTTCCTATCAAAGCAAGAATTTTTAAACCCTAATTCTATTTTGCAAGTTTAAGAAACGATGAGTATATACAACCCCCCACCCCCACCCCCACCCCCACC
>JAOTQJ010000111.1:23991388-24012562 GCA_025642045.1 Solanum sejunctum | reverse complement strand
CAAAAAAGAATTTACACACATGCACATTAAAGACCTCCTTTCGAAGTACATAGTAAAATTAGAAGTGTAATGCAGATTAGATCGATTTATTTGTAAGTATATCAAATTTATCTCTGATCTTTAGCAGAATGACAGTATTATTATCTTTCAAAATAATGTACTTTGAGATGAAAAAGAAAGAAGTTAGTATCTCTTTCATAATAACTCTATCGCAAAGTTATTTTAACTCTAGAAAAAGCGCGAAAACAAGAAAATGAGAGTCTATAGACATCTAGCAAAATCACATGAAACTTAAATACAACAATCACCAAAATTTTTACAATAAAGTGATCTCCAACTAAAGAACAAAGAGATGGAGTCCCTCTTCAAGGAAAAAAGGAAAAAGAAACAAAAATAAAATAATAAATAAGAACCATGGATAAATCTTTAATTTACCATGTACTAAAATAAGTTGCATCACAACTACTTTGATCACTTGAGCTACTACTCAAAAGTTGCTCCAAATAATCCGCCCCCAAATCTTCAAACACCACTACATTATTTACATTCTCCATTTTAACCTCTCTCGTAACTTTATTATTACTATTATTATTATTTTTCTTGGAACTCGTGCTCCTTTTTCTAATTGAGTGGCGCTTTTTAAGCGCCACTACAGGGGAGCACTCTTCGTCCACGTGGCATTTCATGTCACGTAATGACTCCCTAACTGTCTCCACTGGAAAATTCAAAATGGCGGATGTACCCCTCATTGCAAAAGCGGCTTGATCATAAGCTAAAGCTGCTGCCTCCGCGCTATCAAATGTTCCTAACCATACTCTAATACCATTTCTAGTAGAATCTCTTATCTCCGCCGCGAATTTCCCCCACGGGCGCCTCCTAACACCTCTGTAGGACTTCTCCTTGGCGGGTTTTGCCCCTATTTCTCCGACAACCTCGGATTGGGAACTAACTTCCTCTTCCTTAACGCGGTACGAGGTGACTGTCTCTGAAGTTGTTTCTTGAGCTGCGTTGGCAAGAACACCAAAAAGGAGCATCTCTTCGGAGTCGTTAACGTTGAAAGGGAGAGAAGATGGATTGGACCATTCCCATGAAGAATCAGAAGAATTTAAATCAGAATTCATTGAGTAGAAGAAATGAGAAGAACAAGAAGAAGAATCCATTGTTTTACTTTTGGGGAAAAAAATGCTCTGTTTTTTGTGGATGCTCTGTTTTTCCAATAGTCCAATCCTAGGAGAATTAATAACTTGGGGCTTGGTTTGCCTTGTTTATATATCCAAAAATTGAGGTGGGCTCCACAAAGAAAATCTAAATAGACATGAAAAAATTTATTAAATATTCTAGGTGGAGCCAAATATAAAAAATAAAGGAAAATTTAGCTAATTTATATCCTTTTTTTAAAAAAAAGGAGGGGGGCAGAGGTAGAGGATTATAGAGTGAACAATCGAACCCTCAACAACAAACTGAGAATTTAAGTATTTAACCGATTGAGCTATTAAGATTTTCTTAATTTTCATCCTTTATTTATCATATTTCCATCCATTTTCAAAGATTTCAAAATTTCTTTTTTTCATCTGGATACATTAATTCAGTAAGCTGAATACATTAATCCTAATTCTTAAAGTATTTATAAGTTCAATATATCATACTTTAAATATTATCTATTGATACTTAAAAATCTTAATTTTTGTATTAGGAACTAATTTAATGTATCCATAATGATATTTTATAAAAAAAGATTCTGTAAATTAAAAAGGCGTAAAAAAATAATTATTAACATTTTACACTATATGATTTATGTAAATTTCTTAAAAATAAAATTGAAAAGAATTTGATGAAGTGATACATACTCCGAAGTAAGTATCGAACATCGATTGAGAAGTGGACAAAACAAATATAAAAATACAATAGTAGGAAATTAGGGGTAGAATAGGTGGTCCAAAAGAAAGTAAGGGCAAAATAGGGAAATGAAAAAAGAAAAGTGACCAAGGAGGATGTTTTGGAAATATTGTAATGGTTTCTTGTTGATTATTTTAATGGCAAATTGAGCCATTGGGCCAATAACGCACGTGGGTCAAATCAATCAAGGCGGCCAAGTCATACGGTCACGTCAGCAACCCTGGACGTTTTTTTGACTTCACTTATTTTCAAATTTATTTTTTTTTTCAAAAAAATAAAATTATTGGTAAGAAAAACAGGCAAACATTCTCGAGTATATATGGGATCCCAATAAATAAAATTAAAATTAAATGAAATAAAAGGGTTTTTTTTGGTTTATGAATTCTTAAAATGAGTAAAGTTCATCCAAATAATATATTTCTTGAAAAAATCTATTAAATATATAAATTGATAAAATTCAAAATTTAATATTATTATCTTGAAATAATTCAAAAAATTTAAATTCTAACTTCATCATCTACCAAATTTACATTCAAAAATTGACTATAAGTGTAGAGGGGGGAAAAGTCTCACCATCTTTCCCCAAAGATTCGGTTGCAAGAGATTACCGGGGGTCTCGGTACTAGGGGGGCGCGGGAGCCAAAAATAACTATCGGGTCTTTTTTGCACTTGACTGACCTTTTCCCTTCCTCATTAACTGACTTGAAACTTACATGCGCCTTGTTTTCCAAGGAAAGTTGAATTTATGGAGAAAGGTATAAAACACAAATGTTTTGACTTTTACTTAGCTAATTACTTCTTCCGTTTAATTTTATTTAATCCGTATTGACTTGATACAGAGATTAAAAAATAATAAATAATTGGATCAATTTACCAAAATACCTTTTGAATATAATAAATGCTATGTATTAAAAAATATAATGGAGAAATAACTATCATCAATGATAAGGAAAAATTAGAAAGTAAGTATAAAATTATCTCTTGATTTCATATCCGAAATAGTATAAGGACCAAATAAAGATGGACAGAGGGAGTAACAAGTAAAGAAAACTAATGAACTATTAATTAGACTACAAAAGATTTTTTTTAATCTTCTCACTCAGTATCCGATATTTATATTGAAATCTGACGAAATTTAAATTCACTCTCTACAAGGCTTACATCTAAGGTAGTGCTTCCAAATGGAATTTTTTTATTCCCAAAGGGTCGAACATGAGACTTTTAAAACTTTAATTATCCTACCATAATTCATATTGGTGCCAAAATAAATAAAATCAAATATGCAAATAATATATATTTATTGAATTTTCTTGACTAAAAGTCATATAAGGTACGTGCGTTGAGAAAAATATAACACACGTTCCAAACTAAACCAATATATTGACTCATTTTTATCTTTTTTTTTTCTATGAATGAATTGGTCGGATTTTGCTGCAAAAAGAAATTTCAATTGTATAAATTTTTTTCAAAGTAGAATATTCAAGAATTGTCTACCTTTTTTATTTTTTTATTATTTCTTTTTAATTTTCATTTTCTAATCAGGGTAGTTTGTATTAATGTTATTAATTAAATGGGTAAATTTTTTGTGAGTCAATGTTCTAATAGTTGTTCAATAAATGGTTTAATTTTTTAATAGAAATTGTATTTTTATAAAAGGGAACTTTCTCTTTTGCCTCGAAATATGTTGACCATTATTTTGGATAAAAGTTTTCTCTCCTTTGCTTCTAGAAAAGTCACACTATCTGTTCGCTGCAAAATTATTATTGTTTATTTAATATTCAATATTTATTCTGAAATTCAATTAATTTTAATTAGAGGCCAAAAGAATTTACTGGTAGGAAATAAACGTTTTCGATCAAAAATAATTGCATACCTAGGTTTTATAGCTGAAAACTTTGATTACAAACTAAGAAATACTTATCACTCAAACATATTCTTTCTATTCCATTTTATGTGATTTTTTTTAATTTTTTATCCGTTCAAAAAATAATGTCAAGTTTATTATAATTAAAAATAATTTACTTTAAATTTTTATTTTTATCATTAATAAAATAATTTTCAAATACACAAATATCTAAAAATAATTGGATCATAAATTTTAAAAATCTTTATTTTTTATAAATATTATATCAAATTAAAAAATATATATCACGTAAAATAAAATAAAAAGACTAATTGTTTATGGTCACTGCAAGAATTATTTTATAAGTAGTTTGGTTGATTGTGGGGTATTTTATAAAATTATAGCAAAATAATTAATCATTCATGTAAGGAAAAAGTAATTGTTGTAAATAATGCAACATTTGTAAGGAAAAAAATAATTGTCAAAATTTCAATAAAAAATTTGATTGTAGGGGCCGGGATAAGAATGGTCGAAGATAGTTCATCTGAATTTTTTAAATAAAAGTTTATTATTATATATAATTAAAATTATTTTTTATATATAATTAGTAAATGTTAAATTTTTAAATTTTTTAAAATATTTATTTTTATATTTTAAATTCACTTAGTAAAAATCATAAATCTGCCAATATTTAATTGACGTGTTTAAATGACACCATCGGCATCAATTTAGCTAAACAATGGTGCGAAAAAAAAATCATTAAATGAATTTCACAATATAAAAAAGTATACACACATTAAAAAAAATTATTTGCAATTTATGTCCTTTCATATTCTTAGAGCAAATAATTCTTCATAACATGATAGCAATAATCAATTTCACAGTATTAATTACTGTATAATATTTTTTTCTTCTCTTCATTATTAATCGGCACAAATTATATTTAATAAAAAATTTACTTTCCAAATTTAGAACTTGAGGACAAAGAAAATCTAGAACGTATATATTTTTATGTTGGCTGACACTAGCTCTCTGATGATGACAGCTCAATTATTAACTGATTAAGGGGGAAAAAATAGTAACTGACACGTAAAAATAATTTTAGGATTTTCTCTTCTGAATTGAGCTAGTCTTCTAGAACTTGTGCCGTGAAGATTATCTCTCTTGTGTAAATAATAATAACATTATTCTAATACTTTAAAGGTTTTCGTTTATTGAGGGATAAAGATAGGTCGGATGGATATAGCCTGACCCTTATGTTTAAAAACATAGCACAACTGTTTTCGGATGACCCATGATGAGCATCGAAAGTTGCATTGACTAACTGCAACTTCCCAATTGAAAGAAGTAGTAGACAGTTTAAAGAGTTATTTTGCTTTATTCCATCATACCTCAAAGCCAAAAAATAGTTAATCTTTGGCTCCATCCGAGATTAATGAAAATATTATCTCTCTTATGTAATTTTCAAAATTATTATATAAAAGCAAAAATTTATTTTGTGCGCATCCAAAAGATAACGACTACTAGTTTTCTTTGTTATTAAAAGAAAATAATGGAAAGTAACTAAGGAAAAGAAAAAGCATTTTTTTTTCTTTTTTGCCTAGTTAATTCACTGAATTATTTGATGTTAAAAAGTTGGACACTGTTATTTTTTCTCATCAATTTCTATGGGATGAATCATCAAATTAGTTGCGTGTTTTATCTTAATTTGATTTGTTACACTACTTTAATTACTTTATGGTCAACATTTGCCCTATCTATATATGGGATTCACGTGAAACTTCTAATTATTCTTAATGTTCTAAAAATATGTCAAATTCACGTTAGTTCACTGACATGCCAAACCATGGGAAATGACATTTTATGGATATAGCCATGAATATTAGAGTATATTTATCCTTTCAATTATTTCAAATTTTATCGTATAAACATGGATAGATGTCTGAAATAGATTCAATATTTGAACTTTAAGGATGATAATATTTGTTATAATATACATATATATATATATTCAAGGGATTTTTCAATAAATATACAAGGTTTTGAATGGATTTTAGCGAACTTGTGCATGTTTTCCATGCTAGTCTTCTCTTGAGCGGATCTAGTACTTTAGGTACAGTTCTTGAAAATCCAAAACTTTTGATCATACTTTATATATGTGTTACAAATTTCATTAAATTTCATAATATTTGATTGTAAATTCAATTATCAGTATTAATCAAATTGAGATTATTACCATAAAAAATTATAAATTTCAAATCCTGAAGTTCCCTATGCTTCCTCATATGAAAGCAACATATTGGAGAATAAAATGTCATTCAGACCTAATATCTTCAACATGACGTATAGGTTTACATGTGAAAAATCATTTAAATTTCACCTAACATTATATCTGAATTCATAAAATAGTTTATCTTTTTAAATTTTAAAAAATTAAAAGATCAACGAATTTAATTTTAAGAAATTACAAATGATCAACAATAACATCAGATCAATAAAATGCAGATTGTCATTCCATCTATCTCTATGAGATAATGAGACTATTTTTGAAAGATCCTCAACTCATACTTATCTACCCAAAAAATAAAATTACAAATAATCAAAATCATCAAATTTAAATCTTGAATGTATTTCTACTGTAAGAATATGATTGAAGGGAACACAGTAGGGTTCATTCACTCTTAACAAAATGGCAATTTGTCAATTTAAAATCGAAACAAAATATGAAAAGGATATGGAAATTGAAATGTCCAAATACATGCCCCCTTGACATGTCACAAGAAAAAGTCATTGAAACTTGGATATTGTTTGAGGGTTGAAAGTCCTCCTAAAAGAAAGGATACTGCACATTGATATTGACTTCTCCATCTACAGTGAATTCCCACTTGGTACTAAAATCTTTTATTTTCCTTTGGCAATTTCCAGGAAATCAATTCTTTCTTTTCCCCGTCTCTTTAGTGCTACTCTTGGCATTATTCTATATTGGTCCAACCTTGCTGGTGATATTATATACTTTGAATTTAGGTTTGCATGAGTTTAAAGCATATCATTAGTAAATAAGATTTACTTACTTACATATTTAGTATCTTTTATGTGTTTTTCCGATATGAGATTTGTTATCTTAAGGTGAGTTTCCCCTACCACATGGCATTTGTCTAGACTCAGCATTGAGATTTGTCCCATTTTATTGAAATTTGCTTAAATTTAATTGAACTCTAGCTCACATCGACAAGGCTAACACAAGAGTAATTTTGTACCACTTGTAATGATGCAGCCTGCCAGCGATATATCTACTTTGAGCTTAGGTCTGCACGATTTCAAGCGTGGGACTAATTGGTAAAATCTACTTACTTATATATATAATATTTTTTTTTATATATTTTTCTGACGTGAAATTTTTTATCTTATCTTAATTAAAATTGTTATAAGATTCTAATGCGAACTTTGAATATGGAGCGAAAAAAACTATACCACAAGTAGTTACAATTTGAATCAAGCCGACAAATTGCGTTAAGAAATTAAAGTAGGAATGTACAAAAAAAAACCTTCAATGTCAAGATGTATATTTCTAACATTATTAATGGAGTTAATTTCTTGAATATGTTTTTGTCAAATTGAGTGACTGTTTGGTCACAATCTTATTGATTGTTTAGTCCCTCAATATTGCAAAGAGACAATACAAGCCACTTTCGTAATATTTCTGGCTTCTCTAAACCTCTTGATTTATTTATTATTTTTTTATATAATTATTTTTTTCTTTTTCATTCATTTATTATCGACGTGTAATAATGTACGTTCAAAAATATTGTCACGTACACAAAAATTTATCGTAACAGACAAAAAAAAGGCTAATTTATTGAAAGGTCCAACTCGTAGTATTCGTGTAAAAAAAATACTTTATTGTAAATTAGTGGCAGCTATTATTTTTAAAATTATAAATTATATTAAAAAAATATATATATGTATTGTATATATAACTTAAACTCTTTTTCTCTATGAGAGAATAGAATTTTCACTATTCCTACACTATTTTAAAATTAAAATCTTGAACATTATTCTTATATATTCTACCAAAAAATCTATAAGAGAAATAATTCCAACAAATAATCTTTGGATCACATTAAATTTAAACTTATTATTTTCTTAATTATGTAAAAGAAAAGAAGAAGAAAATTCTGAGCTTATAGGAAATTTGTTTTGAACTTGAAATATATGACTCTGTTCATATATTCGTTAAAATTTCAAGAATTAATAAATAAATTAAACAAAATAAAATTTGAAATGATAAATTTAGCATCAGTAATTTTACTTAATACGAGAGTAAGCTCGGTGCATTAAAACTCTTTTCATGCACAGGATTCAGGGAAGGACTTGATTACGAGTGTCTATTGTACGCAATCTTATCTTGCATTTCTATCAAAGATTAATTCAAAAACGTGATAAGAAAATCTTTAATTTTGTTTGATAAGAGTGCAAGCTTGATGCACTAAAGCTCCCGTTATGCACAGAGTCTAAAAAAAAAACTGACCACAAAAATCTATTATACGCAATCTTACCTTCTATTTCTGCTGGAAGTTATTTGTCATACTAAAGAAGTCCACAAACCAGTGAGCCACCAACTAATAATTGTTTTTGTGATTAATTAGGTAGAAATAATTAATTCCAATAACTTTCATATTAATTAATTCAGATTATAATTAGTAGTCTCATTTAGGTCAAGTTGAATAATATTTTTTCGTCAATTTAATATTTGTAGGAAGCTCATTCGAAACTTCTCTGTATAGTTGCCCTTGCTTTAGGAATCTCACATACAAGTGATGGAAAATTCTATTTAATGTGAATATATAGCATTGTTTTATATTGAGAATGACATTGTATAGAGCATATATTAATTTTCTAGTCTAGGTGGAATATAATTATACCACAAAGGAAAATTAAAATTGGTTACTTTATATGATCGTTTAGAATCTGTACCAAAAGAAAAAAAAGATGAATATGTTCACCCATTATTTTTTTTAATCTAGTCTGATATTCAGATTAGTAAAAGTGACTTCCTATAATTAAGAGGATTCGAATATGAAACCTCGAATTACAAATAAAGGATTACTTGTCAATCTATAACAATCTTTATCGATGAATATGCGCAACCTTTTTAGTTCAATACCGTTAGAGAGTATTTTTCATATATTCTATCTTGGTAAAATTTATCCCCGAATAATTATCATGATTACTTTTAAACATTTATCATCAAATAAGGTAATATAAATAAATAAATAGATTAATTATAACAGTGTTTCTATAAAATTAATTGACGTAATATTTATGTATTTGATGTAAACATATTTCCCGTTCTAAATCATAACAACCACAATATTTTAAACACCCCCCCCTAAAAAAAAATAGCATAATCTCATAAAATAAAGTCTAGAAAGGGGTAGAACATAAGCAAACCTTATTATTATATTTCCAAGAGACTCTCAATTCCAGTACAATAAATTCAAGTGAAAAAATAAATTAAAAAATTCAAGAATAACAAAATGACCTGATAATCGACACACAATAAATAAACAATTGACAATATTAAACATTTTAATTTAAAACTACATAACTTAAATTTTTCTTATTTTTTAAATTATATATTCAGATAAAACTTTTTTTTTTAAATAAAGGAAGTATTAATTACTTCATCACAAAATCCGTTGAAATATTATAGCGCCGCCAGATAACGATAACTAACAACAATAAAATAAAAGACGATATAAAAAGTCTTGATACTGAAGAAAATGCTAAGTTTGGTTAGGCAAGATAGGATGTTAACAGATTCATAGTACGTAGTCGATAACTATAATGTTTTTTTTTTTCACCTATATATTCATACGAAATTATTACATTATTTTGGTCCCCCGCTTTTAATGGTCAACACTTGTACCAAGTAATAACAAGTTGCTACTGTTGTTATCCTAGTTTTAAAGTAACACTACTTACTATGGTCACTTTCAATCTTTATTTTTGTCATAATTTTCCATCTATGTATTGATTCCATTTCATACTCTTTTTTTTTTTTAAGGGTTAGGATTTGGTCCCTTCTATATTATTGGAATCTTGAGTAGGAACACTAAGTTTAGCTATATTGGTAGAAAAATCGCCACACGTGGGGGTGAAGGAAAATATTTTTCAAAAAAAAGTTTTACTAGTGAAATAATATGTCCTCTCTACTTTCATCTTCATTCTCACCCTCGTAGCTTGATTCCCACCACACTACATCACCTTTCAATTTCATAGTATTTCTTAATTAGGTTATAATTTTTCATGAAAAATAGTTTCTTCCCCCCCCCCCCCCCCCAAAAAAAAGACGTACTTCGTGATGTTGTTTGGACAAAACAGTGAATCTTCTGTTTAAACGATTCGAGAGTAGAGGCAAAGCCACCTATTTGTCAAGTGGTTCATTCGAACCTCCTTTGATGAAAAATTATATTATTTATACATGGTTAAATAATTTTTTTTATCTATATATAATACATTTTGAGTCCTCTTCGACAAGTTTATGTGTCTACTTCTTCAAATTTTGAACCTCCTAATCAGAATTCTAGCTTCGTCGTTGTTTGAGAGCTTTGTAATTGTAGAAGATATCTCAAGACAATATCCATCTTTAAGATGATTTTTTTTTGGTATCGAGGGTGATCTTGTAAATAGGTATACAAAAGAAAGGAAAAAAAAATACTAATATTCCAATAAGTAGCATAGTTTTTCTTTTTAGTCCGTTTAAAAAAATTATTTTTTTATAATTAAAAATAATTTAACTTTAAAATCTCATTTTATCCTTAGTAAAATAATTTATAGCCGCACAAATGATCAAGAAATGTTTTGGATCTATAAATTCTAAACATCTTCTTTTCTTTATCACATTTTTTATTAGAATTAAATAATGTCATATAAATTGAGGCAAAAAAACATATCTTTGATTAAATTTTAGCTTTATTTAAGGAAATATTGGACGAGTCACAGAGTTGTAATTAGTTAAATGAACTTCATTTCCTTTCACAATTAAAAAGATGATCCTATTTAGGATGGATGATCGAAAGATTTAATTAGGCACTAGCTATATATAAGTAACAAAGTTCATAATGTTACGATTCAGACTGCTAGTGATATTGTTTACTTTGGGCTTAGATTTGTACGACTTTAAAATGTGTCGCTAGTAGATAAAACATATTTACTTATATATCTAACATCTTTACTGTGTTTTTGCTGATATGAAACTTCTCATTTTCAGATGAATTATTACACATAATTAATTTCAAATATTTTTTTATAAAATTTTGAAGAAGTTTTTTTTTTCCTTATTGAAAGGAACAAAGAAATTTGTGTATGTTTGTTGACCCTTAAATCAACGTAAAAATGACCCAAATACAAATGGTGATTCACTTGAAATTGTACAATTTTGTCTAGAGGAAATAATTGTATGTGATCCATTGTATAATTAAATTGCTACCTTTTCCATTACTAGAAAATAAATCCATGTAGTCATTTTGTGATTTAAAGGTATATAATTTGGTAGAAAATATTAAACCAACGAGAAATATGATTGGATGGATATATAGAGTCCCTTCACCTTAATCAAATATCTTGAGTTCAAATTTTGCACGTAAAGAAATTTTGTTAGAGAGCTTTTCTTCCTTAAATGGGCGTTATACTCTAAAATTTCAAGTTATTCAGGATTAAGACAATGCCAAAATTAAAAAAAAATTTAAGAGTGTTCAAAATTTAATATATGTATAAAAAATAATTGTTGACAATATATTTTGTATAATTTATATATATAGTATAATTTTTCAACGAAGAATGTCCAATTGACCATCCAGAATAATTGTAACTATGCCACTGGATCAAATAGGCTTATTATATTAACGATAAATTTTATTATAGCATAAATATTATAACATATTTAATAAATATCACAAGTATAATTTTTTTTATATAATCTCACAAATGTTATAATATATTTTAAACCATTTTTTAAAAATAGTTTTCATTTCCTTCAAAATATCATCACTTTATATACTAGTATAATTTAAGTGGGCCACACTTGTTGCTGCATGCAACACACAACGAATAAAACAAAAAGGCTAAATTATTAAAAAGTGCAATAAAACATTTAGTTATTTATTATGAAAAATGAGAGGGTTGATGATACACGTTTATATTCTCATAAAAGATATTGCCCACGAGATAAATTGAATCTGGATCATAAGAATAAAGTGCGCCTATTCGTTCCGCTCGCAACAATTCAATAATGAATAATAATAACTTAGTAAAATTATTTTGTGGTCCTTTCGTCTAACTTTATTCTATGACAGAAAAAAAACTTTGAGGGCCAGTATAACCCCACATCATATCATTCAACTTGCCTCTTAAATTGTCATCATTGGCTACCAATAAAAATATTACCCAAATGCTTCAAAGACTTTCATCCATTACGAGATAAGAGAAGGTTAGATGTATGCAATCTGATCTCTATATTTAAAAATATAGCGCGACTATCTTTGGATGACCCATGATGAGCGTCGAAAGTTGCATTGACTAACTGCTACTTCACAATTGAAAGAGGCGCAAACAGTTTAAAGAGTCATTTCGCTTTATTCCATCATACCCCAAAGCCAAAAAATAATAAATCTTTGGCTCCATTCAATTTAGTTATTTTATCATCTTCAATTGTAGTATTTATATACTGCTGCTCGATCTATTTTACTTATGATGATTTCATTCAAAAAAAAATTAAAAGATTTATCATTTGAAAAAATCAAGATAAAATATAAAGAACAAGAAAATAATTTCTGTTTAGGATGTAGATAGATGTAGCTTAATGACTAAAGTTTTACTAACTTTCGATAGACTGAACTTTCTGATTATTATTTTTGAAAAATTTATTTGGATAAGCAAATATATACTAGTTAATTAGCCGATATAGTTATAGTTTGAATTAATTACAGCCTGCAATAAACATCTAGTTGTAATTATAGTTTGAGTTTTGTATAATTCATGCGATTTATACAAACGTTGTACATGATTATAAAGAAGTTGTTGTGTGCGAATCAAATTGTATAGTAAAATATACAAACACTATGAATTGTATAGCAAATATGTGAACGTTGCTTACAAATTGTATAGCGGAATATACAAACGCTATACAAAAATTGCTAATTGTATAGCGAATTATACAAATATATATAAACACTATGTAAATTATACAAATATTGCTATAATTATGATTACCATTACCCAAACTATAACAATAAAATATAATTAAAATAATTTTAAATGACTATATATAAAAATTTCTCTATTATTTTTTGCGTCTACCTTTACTAATAATGTAAAGAGAGATTAACAGGATGAAAAAGAGAATAAATAGTATCAAAGTGAAATTCTAACAATGAATTATCAGAGCAAAAGCTATGCGGAAATTGGAATATATTTAAGGAAATATTTTGAATTTAATCTCAAATATAAGGGACTAATTTTCTCATTTCCTCTTTAATTAAACTTTTGTCTTTATTATTAGTTCTTTGTTTTCAAAAGTCAATTCTATTTTTTATTTAAGACTAAGAAAAATACCACCTCCGCTTTTTAAATGAGAAGGATAACCCCTTGAGCAAGAGTTAAGACTTTTAATACAAAAATAAATAAATACAATAACATTACCCTATTATCTCAAAGGCTCCTGCCCATTACGAGGTAAGGGGAGGGGGGGGGGTCAGATGTACGCAGTCTGACCCTTATGCTTAAAACATAGATCGACTATTTTCGGATGACTTATGATGAGCATCGAAAGTTGCATTGACTATCTGCAAATTCACAATATAAAGAAGCGCAGACAGTTTAAAGAGTCATTTTATTTTATTCCATCATACCCCAAAGCAAAAAAATAATAAATTTTTTACTCCATTCGGCTGTGGGAATAAAATAAATAAATAAAATAATGATAATAATAATAATCTCTTAATCCAAAGTGGTCAATCTCTAAAAACATGTTAATCACTTTGAATATTATGTTTGGCCAAATATTTGATATGTTTTGGAGCCTATTTTATTGGAATGATGATTTTGATATATAAATCATTAGTGTTAAAATTTGTGTGGTAGATATATAAGCTTATTTAAGAGAAACAAATAAATATTTAAATTAACACAACATAAATGACCTTATTTTATTTCATAAGAAAAGTAAGAAACAAAAGACAAGTAAATCATGATTAGTGATTGCTGTGAGAAATTGAAGCATTCTGCACTTCATATAAATTGTTGTGATTTGTGCTAATCAAATTACACAAATATATATATATATATATATATATATATATATATTTTCTCCAAAAAGGGGGGTTATTTCAAATTTTAATATTATTTTTAAAAATAAATATTTCTTACCACTCATCAAAAATATTATCAAGAGGTCATCGTTTCTACTAAAAAAAATGATGGTGACAACTAAATTGGACTATGCCCATATAATAAAAAAATCATGACCCGATCATAAACACCTGAACTATTATGTTATAATTTAATTGGATACTGCTCATAATATTTTAATTTATATGACACAATTAAAATAATAAAATTTAAATCTTTTAAAAATTGAAGGTGAATTTGGATATAGAAATTTTGTTTTAGATATAGATTATATATTCATAAACTATGTAAAAAATATTAATAATAATTAAAAAAACATATAGAAAATTTTCATAATTTTTTTTGTATGAACTCATAAAATTTTAATTATATCACATAAATTAAGACAAAAAAAATAATATTTCAATCAGATATATAAGAGATTCTGTTCTACTTTTCCTTTCCCTACTAACTCTAGTATTTATAATTTTTAAAAGATGAAGTACTTATCACTAATTAGAATTGTTAAAAAAAATAATCAAAAAATTTGCTAATGAAGTGTTTGACTATCTAATCTCTTAAACATTTTACAATTTTTTTTTTACAGAAAAGTTACGCTAAATTTAAAATTTAAACTTTATGATTTGATATATTATTCACTTTCAAATTTCAATCAACTTATTTAAATTATTAAATCAAATTTAATATTCATGAATATATAATAAATTTCCTGAATATATATTATATTAAAATATTGAGTTCGACTGAAACTACAACAACAACATCAACATACCCCAGTGCCTCAAAAGGCTCCCGCTCATTTGCGGGGGGAGGAGGGGTCGGATGTACGCAATCTAACCCCTATGTTTAAAAACATAAAGCGGCTGTTTCTAGATGACTCATGAGGAGCGTCGAAAGTTTCATTGACTAATTGCTACTTCACAAATGGAAGAAGCGCAGACAATTTAAAGAGTTATTTTATTTTATTCCATCATACTTTAAAGTCAAAAAATAGTCAATATTTGACTCCATCCGAGATTGACGAAAACTATAGCTTATAAATATCTTCGCGATATTCCCATTTTTCCAAGTGGGAAAATCCAAACGATTGGTTTTGTATGGATTTAACAAGTAACTAATTTATACATATGATTTGACCATTAAGTATAGAAATCTATACGTGCCCCACCTAATTAGTGCACAGATTTGGTAATTATTAATCAAATTTTATTTTAATCACATCAATAAGCAGTGGCAGGATCCTTCAAAACATTATCCAGATTATTTTATGGTTTATACTATTTAGTGCTGCTAGGTTCAGTCTCTCTTACAAGACTTAAATTAAGTAAGATTATTCAATATTAAGACATGATTAGACCCCTAAAATATTTCAAGATATGTGACAGTAATTAATCTTAATTTTTGTACATATTCAATGTATTCAAACACAAGGGATAGAGATTCATAGTAATTAGACATAAAATGTTGTTGCTATGATGCATATTTAACCTAATTTACAATATAGTAGGTTTAAATCCTTAAGAATTTTAGTCTTATAGGATTAATTATACTAATTAAATATTCTTATACTATGAGTCATTACGAATAGAGCCATCTATTTTTAAAATTAAATATTTATATTCATTGTACTACAAAATTATTGTATTTTTAATTCATCGAAGCAAAACAGTGTAAATAGAAAATAACAAAGTACTGCAAAAAATAAAACAATAGACATTCTAAATATGGAAGGAGAAGCACTTGGAATTCGAATTAGTCCAACTAGATTTAGGCAATAGGAATGCCAAAACGTGGGAATATCTAAAATTATGATGAAACTCGTGAAAGTGTTAAAATCACCTCTCGAAATCAATGCGATCATCAGAAATTCAATTCGGACGTCCGAACTCAAAATGTTGATTAAAATCAAATCTAAGTTAAACTTTGATTCAATTTCCAACTTTCGGATCTAAAATCTACATAACAACTCCCAACTTAGATTCCAACAACTCTCCAAAATTAATTTCCATATTTTGAGATTGATGGAGTTGACAAAATTCTGTTTGGAGATTTGTATCTCCAAATGATTCAAAATTTTAAAATTTAGGCAATTTAGACCTTCAAAACTCAATTTTGTAGGAAAAGTCTCAACTTATTATAAGATTTTCAAAAATCAATTAAATATGACTCGAGAGGGGTAAAATGATAATGTTGCCAAAAACATCAAAAATGACCTTCAAGATAATTGCAATTATATTTTGTTACTAAAAAATATCAAATTATAATTGTTAAATAAAATTGAAAAATACAAATAAAACGTCTTTTCATAGTTTCTTTAGGAAATTTCAAAAAAACAAAAAAACAAAAACAACCTCATGCCTTGTAAAAATACTCTTACCTTAGAATCATGATTACACCTTAAGGTAGAAGAATAAATTCAAACATGACAACTGAGCTTTTCCCATTGCTATTTTTATATTTTTGCACCAAATAAATAGATATTAGTACGTGTTTGTACATATAATACTATTTAATTATAGTTAATTAAATATACTTTTATCTTATTAAATTAATTATGAGTGATGATTGAATATGAGTAAATATAAACATATGACATGAGTAAATTCGTAATATTTGTATTTAGTTATACAATTCGTGCATAGTATTTGTATAGTATTTATATAATTTATAATATTTATATATTATGCTGTATACATACATGCGAACTGTATGAATTCAAATTGTAATTAATACTATATGTTAGTGGCAAGATGTAATTAATTTAAATCATACCTACTTTACTTAATTAACTAATATATGTTTACTTATTTGTGTATTTTTTTCTTATTTAAATTGGATTGAATTCAATTTATTTATCATGATTGGACCTATGATCCAAACTATTTACCCAATTGTCCCGCTGATGCTTCTTCATCATTCATACCATTTGTGTGTGCGTGTATATATATATATAATAGCATTGAGCAATAATTGAATAATTTTTCACTAAAGCATTGTCTATTGCTCCTTGATGGTATCAAAGTATATAACTACTTTAATGTTGTCAAGGAGTGGATGATTAGTGTTTTTAATGAATCAATATCTTTTCATCTCTGCTCAAGCCGTAATATAATTGAGTAGTCTTTCCATTGAAGCACTGTTTGTTCCTCCTTGATGCCATTAGAGTATGTATATTTTATTGGTATCAACGAGTAATTAAGTAATGTTTAACATTGAAGCACTACTTCTTCCTTTTTAATACCATCAGAATATATATATACACTTTGAAAGTATCAAATAGTAATTTGATTGTGATTACTTCTTTCCCATTGATATCTGATGTCAGAGTATAAATATACTCTAATGACATCAAAAATGTGACTAGTCAAGAAAGGAGGATATGAAAATAAGAAAATAGCAGCTTATAAATAATTTTCTTTCTCTTGATCCCCTAATTTCTTTAGTGTGTTTTTCACTTTTTCCATGTAACATAAACCCGTTGGTTAGATGGATAAGTGTGGTCCGCATTTTGGGCCTCATCTCTTGGGCTAGACGTCTAAAGAAAGGTCCAATGCTTAAGAAGAATTTTCTGTTAAGCCCATTCGATATTTAAATGGATTTTTCTTCTTTCTTTTGAATTTTACTCCAAACATGTTACCAAAAATGGAAATTTTGTAAATAAAGTAATTAAATAAAAGATAAGAATATTTTAGAGAAAAGTAGAGAGCAGAGAAGAAGATTATTATTTGATGAATGAGAATCCCTCTATTTATAGAAAAAAATTGACTTTGTCGGTAAATAACTTACCCAATTTTTTTAAAAAAAGATATAGACATTCACAAAATATAAATATAAATATAAATATATATATATATATTTATAACACCCCTTGAATTTTTATAATGTATCTCGTTAAAATTTTGTTAGAAGAAAATCAGTGAAAAAATAATAGGAGAAAAAGAATACAAATACCTAAAAATGCATACTTTATTGGTCTTATTAAAATCTTTACTATTTTAATATGACTAATTCTGTAAAGAAGAGTAAAATATTCTATTAGGACTATGCCATAAAGTTGTTTCTATTTCTTACTCGCTTAGTTCATCTTTATTTGTCCAATATATTAAAAATAAATGTTCAATAGTACTTATTCATTTTATAATATTAAGAGATAATTTTATACTAAGTTTCTTATTTACCCTTATTATTGATTGTAGTCATTTCTCTATAACATCATTCTCTATAAAAACTAAAACAAATCTGAATCAAACAACTTTGTTATAAAAAAATTTAACTGTATATAAGATTCGACAATTTTTCTTCCTCGCGATAAAAGGGAGAATTATAACACTTACCAACATATTCCTATCATTTTTCCATACTTGGAAAGGTTTTCCCTAATTCTCTTGGTTCTAAAATTTTTAATGTATTTTTATTCAATTAAATTATGAAAAAAGTTACGCTATGTTTTTAAACATAGAAGATAGGTTGCGTACATTGATTTGCTCTTACTCCATAATGAGCGAGAGCTTTGAAGCATTAGGATAATATTATTGTTGTTTAATCAATTAAATTGTGGCTTAGACTTATTCTTGAACATGTAAATAAAACCAAATAGAACTTCTTTTCAAATGATTTGACCATTCCACTTTCAAAAGATAGCCAAAAAAGAAGTTAAGATTTTCAATTTGTGGCTCCTAATTGACGTGAGAGGATCCACACATGCATAATTACATATTTACATTCCTTTTCTCCATAGTAATACGATTTTTTTTTTAAAAAAAAGTAATACTTCAATATGAATTCTATATTATCTATTTCTTTCACTAATTATCTTATTAAGAGAATAAGTTAATCAAAACATATCATGTGTATATACGCGCATATATTAGCCAAATAGGTGGAGTCTTAATGAAACTTCTATTACCCCTTAAACTTATGAGAAAACTAAGTTTGTATCTCTTAAAATAAATTATTTGTATTCATATATCTTTTTATATTTATATTTTTTTACTATTAAAATTTGTGTGCTGATTTCATGTTGATATTAGCACCCACCTTGTATGATATACCAATAAGGTATATATATAGGATAAATTTTTACCGATAGGGTGTCACAAAAGATAGCTCAGTCCTCTATATATAATACTGATATGGTATCAATATACCGACAGAGTATCACAAAAAATATATTTTCTACCAATTTAGAATTTAATAAATAAATTTGTGACTTTAATAATTTTCTCTTAATTATTTTATTTATTAAAAAAAAGAGTTCAAAATTATATGACACCGATAGGATATCAATATAACGACGGAGTATCAGAAGAATATATTTTTTTACTAATTTAGAGTTTAGTACATAAATTTGTAACTTTAATAATTTTCTCTTAGTCATTCTATTTCTTATAAAAGAGGTCAAAACCGATAGGATATTAATATCACAAATAATTAAGTTTCAGCCCTATATGATACCGATATGGTATCAACATATCGATGGAATATCACAATAAATATATTTTCTACTTATTTAGATTTTAGTAAATTTTTTAATTGTTTCTTATTTATTTCTTAAAAAAGGAATAAATATCCTATATGATATCAATAAGATATCAATATACCGCAGAGTATCATAAAAGATAAATTGAGCTCATATTCTATATGATACTGATATGGTCATATATATATACTGTCAGAGTAGCACACAGGATTATTTTATCATTATTCATGTTGACATAATGCTGATCTTGTGTTGACGTTTGCATGACATCATGTGTGAAATAAAAAGGAGAAAGTGGAATAAAAAAATAAATAATTTGAGTCATGTATCAATTAAGATTAAAGAGTTTGCCTTAGATCGATTAAGAATAAATAGTTTTACATTAATTATATTTTGTGTTGTTTTCCCTAAACTCATCTGTATTTATCTCTTTCTCTAATTACCTTGTAGAGAAAACAAGTTAAAATATATCATTTATATACAAGTGCATACACCAACTAAAAAATGGGGACTTCACGTCTTATTTCATTTGATTCGTTCATCAAATTGATCGGATCTTAATATCTTAACCTTTAATTTATAAGTGCTTTTTCACTTTTATCATCTATAGTATATGCTCTAATGGGTAATAAATAGTGGCGAAACTAGGATTTTATTTAAGATGGTTCAAAATTTTAAGAAGTAGACACATGAAATAATCAAAGGAGGTTCTACATCTATTATATCATATATAAATAATATAATTTTTTATTGAAGGCGGTTCGAATCAACCCCTTAATTATTATGTGGCTCTGCCATTAATTATGAATTTTCTATCTTTTTATGTTAAAGGTAAAACGCTTAGGCTTGACTTTAATTTTTCAAGAATATTTGTTTAGCTTAAAGAGATTTTAAGTATTACTTGAAATGAGATTTTTATATATCTAAGGAATATATGAAAAGCTAAATTAATTACACGTAATGTGGCTTACATTTTCATCAAAAGTTTTAAATATATCTTCCCATATATAGTAATTAGATCTTGTAAGATTTGGGAATCTTATCTAAATAAGTTCATGTAATTAAATCACTACTCTCCTTTAATTTTTAATATATAATCATGGAAAATCGATTTTGACTCCAAACAAAGATAATTTTAATCTGAATTCATTAATTAAAGTAAGAATACACATTAATCAAATATGTTCAAATGTTTTCTTTCTTTCTTTCTTTTTTTTTTTGTAAAAAAAAGCACTTCGATATTTTTGAATTTTCCATATCAGTATTAGTTTTCAAATCCAATATGTTTCGAATATAACAATTCCAATCAAAAATACTATATGGATATAAAGTGTTAGCAATAAAAAGTAATTTTAAATATCTCTTGAATATGATGCATTGCCTTTTAGTTTATTTAAAAAGAAATACTTTTTTCGTTCCCTTTTAGTTATCATGTTATCTTTTTGAAAGAATTTGATTAACTTTCAAAGCAAAATAAGATTATATTATTTTAATAATTTAAAATAAAAATTTAAATATTTAAAAACTATATAAAAAATACTATATA
>JAOTQJ010000111.1:23914062-23969662 GCA_025642045.1 Solanum sejunctum | reverse complement strand
ATATAACAACAACATATATACAATTATTTGACATATACACATATTCAGTTCGACAGATATACATATATATTTTGTCTCTCTTTACTCTCTGCTCTTTCTAGATCTCGCTCACCTCGCTCCTATAACATGTAGCTATAAATCATAATTTTAGCAAACCATAACTATTTTTGCCTTATTATATTTCAAGTGTTTGGTCTTTTTGAAAATCCTCTTTGCATAGAGATGATATTTAGGTATCACTATTTAAGTTTGACCTCATTAAATAAGGGAATAACAATAAAGCGATAATAGTTTTACCAAAATTTTGCTTAGAGTTGCCAAATATTTTTATTTGATATTAGCAAAACTTGCCATAATAGCAAGTTAGGGTAATAGTCGAGGTTTTGGTCACAAGTCTTAATGAATTGTGAAGATTTCAATCACAAGACTAGTTTTAATCAGAAATTATGATAATCGTCAAGATTTTGACCACAAATTCTGACATATAATTAAGATCGTTTCAGCATATGTTGTTGTATTTCTAAGAAATTGTTGCTGTAATTGCATTAATTATCATATCCTATTTTGTAGAAATTTTAATATCACATTTACGTGTAAAAAGTGATTTAAAAGAACTTGATAGCAAACTTGAAGAAAAGAAATAAAAGGCATAAAATACGAAAGAAATATAATAAAGAGAAAAAAGAAATAATACTTCACAGATGTTTTAAGTTTTCATGAAGTATTTTCAATTTTATTTGATTTAGAACGTTAAAAGACTCTCTTCACTCATGTGATGGTGTTTTTCTTTCTATCAAAATAAATTGAATGTCTCTTAAAAATGATTGCCTCAAACATAAAATAAATTGAGAAAAGTTTTAAGAAAAACATTATGGTGGCTACCTTGAGTCTTTCTAATTAGAAATTATTATGAATTTTTCGAACAGCAAAAACAAATACAAAAGAAGAAAATAAAAATGTTTGACCAAATGATAATGATAACGATAAGACTCATGTTTGTGAACACGTTTGCATAACGTAATATCTCTTCTTTTAAATGAGTACGTAATTATCCAAATCATGTTTTCTTTTTTAACGTGACTCAATACTCCTTTTGTTAATCATAATTTTTCGGTTGGAATTAGGAAAGAAGTATTGAAATTATGAGTGAAAAATTTTATTAGATTAGTTCATTGACTATTTGAATTCTTATTTTATTGGTGAAGATTTAATTTTTCATATTGTAACTTTTTTACCCCCTCATTTCTCTTTCTTCTACTCTCAATTTTTTTTAAAGTATTAAAATTATCTTTTAAGTTGATACAAATTACTAGTTTCATCTTAAAAGAAATATAAAGTAAGATTGTGTTTAATAGACTTTTTATAGTCGAGATGCACATAGCAAGAAGTTTAGTGCGCTGGAGCTGCATTTTTTTATAGTTGAACTATTGATAACGTTAAAAATATCATTCTGCTTAACTATCTGAACTTAAATATGCACTCCATCTTTCATATGACATAACAAGTAATTTCAAACTCTTATAAGGAGCACGAGATCTTAATAAAAAGCCGAGAGAAGTGTTAGAAACACACTCCCAAACTCGACAAGATTTTGGAGTGTATTTCACTTATGTTGCAAGATCAGAGTGTATTTAATTTAAATTCAATTAATTAAGTAAATAAGTGCTTTTTCCATCAATCTCGGATGGACTCAAAGATTGACTATTTTTTGGCTTTAGAGTATGATGGAATAAAGCAAAATGACTCTTTAAACTGTCTGCATTTCTTTCATTTGTGAAATAACAGTTAGTCAATGCAACTTTCGACGCTCCTCTTGGGTCATTTGGAAACAACCGCTTTATATTTTTAAACATAGGTTTTAGGTTGCATACATCCGACCCTTCCTCATCCTGTAATGAGCGGAAGCCTTTTGAGGCATTGGGGTATATTGATGTTGATGATGAAGTAAATAAGTGCTTTTAAGATTACCAATAATTTGAAGAAGAAGCTATGTGCTAGGTTTAGAAAATTATGTATTTTTAATTACATTAGAGTAAATAAATACATGATATTTATTTTTTAGAAACATTCAAACATTCAAAGATATCATCTAATGATCAATAAAATAGTTGAGAATCGAATATCTCAAATTCAAATTCCAAAAAAAAAGCTACTAAATATTTTTTCTCGTCTAACCCATGCTCATCAAATATGGACATCATAGTCATAAAAAGAGAACTTATCAATCAATAAAAAATTATATTCTAATCAACGATAAAATGAATTACTTAGTATATACATTATTGACCAAATATTTTAATACTTTAATGTATCATTTGCGAGTTATGACAATATATATTTTTTCATTATTAAAAAATTTTCTTCGTCAGGATTTAAACTTGAATTCAACACCAAAATTTTACGCCTATAGCAGTATTAAATAATTTTATTATTTCTTATAATTCCTAAGATAATCTCATTAGTTTAAATGAATTTAATCATTCAATTTCTAAGTTAGAAAACAATTTATACTATAGGGTTCGTTTAGTTAGAAAGATAATATCAAATAACTCTAAAATTAAATTATAGTATCATCCAAAATAATTTATTTAAAAATTTAATAATTAATCCAAAATAATGTATCCTTCCCTTTGACTAGTATAATAATCTCAAAATAATTTATATCAGGATAAAAAGTAAATAATAAATATATTCTTTTAAATTAGTTTTTATTATTATTTTTCATATTTATAAAAAAATATTTTATAAATAAATAATATATTCTTAAAATATGTGTAATCAAATAGTCAACAAAAATAATCTTTCATTCAAACCAAACAAGCTCCTGTACTATTTCAGTTCTATCAGACAGTGGCAACTTCCGTGCGTAGCTCAAATTAATCGGCCATTTTCTCCGATCAGTTTCCGATCAACTATGAAGATCATGGTAGCCATCAAACGTGTTGTTGATTACGCCGTCAAAATCCGAGTTAAACCCGACAAGGTACACCTTCACAATCTTTTCTTGTTTTTCGTAAAATTTCACAAAATTGATTGGGAGTACTAGTACTAGTAGTATATAAAGAGCAGAATTGTATACAGGATTTATACAGTAGACCCAATTGGATTAGGGTTAAGGTGTAGTGAATTAATTGATTTTATTTTTTGAACTCAGAGTGGTGTAGAGACGAAAAATGTGAAGATGTCGATGAACCCATTTTGTGAAATTGCTTTGGAAGAAGCTTTGCGGGTCAAAGAATCGGGTTTGGCTTCAGAGGTGGTGGCTGTTACTGTCGGGCCATCTCAGTTTACGGAGACTCTACGAACCGGGTTAGCTATGGGAGCAGACCGGGCAATACATGTAGAAGCGCCTGAGAATATTTATCCACTTACAATTGCTAAGATTCTTAAAGCTCTTGTTGATGTTGAAAAGCCTGGTCTTCTTTTTCTTGGCAAACAGGTTTGTTTTAATCTAAAGATTTGAGCTTTTATTCTGCTTTTGTGTGTTCTGATCTCAATAACCTGTCTAGCTCACAAAGGTAGGGGTAAGGTTTGCGTACACGTTATTCTCTCGAGACCCCACTTGTGGGATTATATGGGCTATGTTATTGTTGTTTGATGCAACAAAAACTGATTTTCATGGACATATGTAAAGATTTTCGTTAGGAAATTATGTTTGGGATCATTTCCTTTGTTTGGTTAGGTGTAAAAGTGAGTGGCGTATGCTAATCGTATGAGGTGGAAGTAAGGTATGATGTTAGTGTTTTGATGATATTCTTTGGTATTAAAGATTGAGATAGTGTCTAAGAGTTGGTTGAAGCTACTTATATGAAGTAAGAGCTAGAGATATCTGTAAAAGAAAATGAATTCTGCGGATAAGTCATTTCCCCTTTCTGGTGTAAAATATTTCTTTCGATGCAAAATTTCAACAACTAGAGCAATCAAACACCTGAAAAAGAGTTTATTGAGGAAAAAAGGTATTTTTTGGTCATACCAAGCATATCCTTAGGATTTGACTCATAAGTTATAAATGGAACATTTCGTGATTTTAGTGGAGTTGCTAGCTATCTACTATCCTCCTTGTTTTGTTGGTTATTTTCTTCATTCTGCTTCAGTTATTTAAACTGTTCTTCTCGGCTTTCTGCAGTTTGTTTGTCTAATGTTGTTGATTTTGTGTAGGCAATTGACAATGATCAAAACCAGACAGGCCAAATGGTTGCAGGACTTCTCAGTTGGCCGCAAGGAACGTTTGCCTCTAAGGTTGGTATCATTTCTGTGTAAGGTGTGCAAAAGAGTTGAATAGATCCAAAGATTGTAATTCTACAATCTCTAATTGTTCTAAGTTGGCTTATATCACCTCTACTTCGGTATGCCTATTTTGAGTACCCCTTGGACGTTGCATCCAAGTATCCAGGGCTTTCAAACTGATTCTTTTGTTTGCTTCTTTATATCTTCCTCTTGAGCATCTCTTTAACCCGTGTGATCATATTAAATCTAATCAGATATAAGACTATCTCTATGTAAGCTTACTATCTTTAGCATTTAGCTCTTTTCTTTATAAGACATGTAATCTTCAATCCAATTTTAATCTTACAATAGGATTGCCTGATCTAATGCAATCTGTACCTTTTTTCATACCAAAAGAATTATCAAACAATCGTCATTGTTCCAAAGTCCATATTGCTGTTTCAACTATGGTTTGTTTACTATCATCCGGGTTGGCATGTTTTGGGCTGCAATCTCACTATGATATTTCTGTTAGGTTGTGCTGGATAAAGAAAAACAGGTAGCTACAGTAGACAGAGAAGTTGATGGTGGTATCGAGACATTGTGTTTGGATTTGCCTGCAGTAATCACGTAAGTTTCAATTGAGTTATTCCAATGACTTGTATGATCACGAAGGAAACATGTGTCTTCTGAATAAAAAAAGTGGTGAAAAGTAGGTCATTTGGAGCACATCTTAAAAGAAATAGGATTCTAACTATTTAATCTCAAATTAATATGCACAAGCTTCAAGTTTGTTTATCTGATTTCTTTAGTTCTCTGATATTAAGTAACGTACTCGACAAGTAGTGAAGAGGACTTCCACCAAAATAAAGGTATTATCTGTCTCTCCATTTTCCCCTTTCTTCAGTTTCCCAAACTTTTTCTGCACCAGAAACAAATACTGCCTTTACTTGGAAATGTGTACTGTCAATCTGTTTAGTCAGCTTGATTATAAGAATGCAGTTTCCTCTTACATATTTAGTTTATTTGGCAGGCAAATGGTTAGATATCATAAGCTAGCCTGGAGTAGTCCTTAAACCCTTCGCCTCGCTCTATGCTATTTAATATGCTTATGACATCAATAACATTCTTTATACTGAGAAGTGAGAAATGAGAAACACTATATGCATGTTACCAATTCAATATTGAAGAACCACCTTTCTTCCTCTATGAGGTAGTGGTAAGGTCTGCGTACGTTCTAGCCTCCTCAGACCCCACTTGTGGGATTCCACTGGGTATGTTGTTGTTGTTTAGTTTTCCAAGAGATTTGAGAAGCAGATCTTTTGATAATGGGCTTTCTAAATCCATGTCCAATATTAGCCATGTGGTGAAATTTCAGTAATTTCATTGTTTTCTATTTTCTAAGTGATATGGGGCCTTCGAGGCTCGAAGTTGATTGTTACCTTAGTAGTTAGATATTAGATCTGTGTACTAATAGTTAGATATTAGATCTGACTTCTCCATTGTGGAAACAGCACTGATTTGAGGTTGAATCAGCCAAGATATGCAACACTCCCCAACATAATGAAAGCAAAGTCGAAGCCAATAAAGAAATTCACACTGCAAGACTTGAATGTTGAGATCAAATCCGATTTGGAAGTAGTTGAAGTCACTGAACCTCCCAAAAGGAAATCTGGTGTCATCCTTTCATCTGTGGATGAGCTTATTGACAAGCTGAAGAATGAAGCACGCGTAATTTGAGTACACTAACTGTTTGCTGGATTTCATCTCTTCAGGTGATTCACGAGCTGAAGAGGAATGAAGCACGCGTAATTTGAGTACACTAACTGTTTGCTGGATTTCATCTCTTCAGGTGATTCACGAGCTGAAGAGGAATGAAGCACGCGTAATTTGAGTACACCAACTGTTTGCTGGATTTCATCTCTTCAGGTGATTCACGAGCTGAAGAAGAATGAAACACGTGTAATTTGAGTATGCTAACAGTTGTTGGCTGCAAATTTCATCTCTTTTACACCATATGTTTCTCTTTGTAAACTTTCAACATTATACAATCTTAATAACCATGATCACATAATGGAAAATATCTCCTATTTTCTTTCATTTTGAATATATCTTTCCCCCCTTTTATCGAATAGCTAGAGATTCTTATGCACTGTGTATGTGGAAAATTTGGGATTGTAAGTTGCTTGTGGAGTGTGTTTGACACGGAGAAAAATTTTTTCCACGAAAAATAACTAGTTTTTTTTACTTAGTTTCTTGTATTTGGTACGTAGCAAAAAAAAAGTTTATCATATAAAGCATTTTATATGCAGATACTATGGGGTGGGGGTGGGAAGAGTAGTGTGGGGATGGTGGCTATAGAGTCTACAGAGGATGAGGTGAGGTGAAGTTGTGGTGTGCTCTAAGGTCGGAGACACAATCTATGTGAAATACTATTTATAAAATTTATTTATTTTTATTTATGTAGAATATTACTCGTAAAACTTAATTTTTTCTACTTATAGGGTAGATATTTTTTATTTTTAAAAAATATTTTTAAAAATATTGTTTTGAGTCAAAAAAGGTGACTGTGAAACAACCACCCACATCAATTTTAACACATAAATTAAAATATTTCTCTTCTATTTCATTGCATGTCACAACAAAAATTTAGATTATATATCTTGATATCTACTTTAAGGCCCCATTAATTTGGATTCAATGAAAAAAGTCATCTTTTTGAAGGCTACTATCTTTTATCTATTTTTACTTGTTAAGTTTGAAAAATAAAAGAAATAATATAATAATTAATTTTTAATTTATTTTTATTATTTGCTAACTATTTTTTAAATATTAAATTTATTATATTCAAATAAAAATATAAAATATTTATAATTTTATTTACTTATTTTCTTATAAAATATTACTCCTTCTGTCTCTTTTTAAATAGGACGGAGGAAGCATGTCGAGTCAATATCGAAATGGACTTTTATATGAGAAAAAAAAACTTTTGTTCCACTTATTTCAATTTATGTGGTATCTTTTTATTTTTTGAGAGTGAAATAATTTAAATTTGATTGAATATTTGTGTATAGAATCTTTAAATTTTTTGAAATAAAATTTATATATTTTTAAGCTATATAAAAAATATTATAACTTATAATAATTAATAAATTAAAATATTTTAAAAATATATAAAAATTTATGATTAAAATAGATTGATTTGAATGTCAAATTCGAGAAGGTGGGAGTAATTTTTTTCCTATCAAGGTATCATATCACAGTGGAAAATGCGGCGCCACCAATAATTTGGGACGATCCACAGTTACACGTGTACATCATTTATTGGCTCCCTCTTCGGCCTCCGAATTATGAATTGTGACTCTTTCTCCCTCAAAATCATTGAAAACTTTTTCTCCCCAAAAAGATTTCTGTTGAATTTGAATCCCTAAATTTTATCCAAATTCGGATTACTTTTGATTTCCCGGTCTTTTTTGTTGGTTTGATTTAACGAAATGGATCAATTTGATCCATTTCGAGATGCTAATTGGGATCTAATTGATATCAACAGCTTCATAGATGAAGAAGCGCCGTCAGATTTCTTCTGGAACGATCAAACCCAGAATCTCGGGTATTTTTAGAAATATCTAAAGCTTCGTTTTTTATTATTAGATTGTAAAAAACTAATCTTTTTGTATGCTTTTAAGCTATGCTTGTTTGATTTAATCTTAGTGTAGATTAATCTTGTTGAGGGTTTTCTATAAGGCGTAATTTTCAAGTTTATGCAGACAATAAGACATCTAGTGTAATTTCATGGTGTGGTGAGGGTAGCATGTAGCATACCTTACCCCCTACCTTTTGTGGTTTTGTAAGCTAGAGAGGCCCTTTTAGATAGACACTCAGCTCAAAGGGTAATTTTCAAGTTTGTACAACAACAACATATCCAGTGTAATTCCATAAGTGGCGTGTGAGGAGGGTAGTATGTAGCAATACCTTACCCCGTACCTTTGTGGTTTTGTGGGCTAGAGAGGTCGTTTTTAATATACCCACAGCTCAAAGTGTAATTTTTAAGTTTATACAACAACAATATATCAAATGTAATTGCATAAGTGATGTTTGATGAAGGTAGCATGTAGCATACTTTAACCCCTACCTTTGTGGTTTTGTGGGTTAGAGAGGCTATTTTTGATAGACACTAAGCTCAAAGTGTAATTTTCAAGTTTATACAACAACATATCCAGTGTAATCTAATTTTATAAGTGGGTTGTGGGAGGGTAGTTTGTAGCATACCTTACCCCTACCCTTGTGGTTTTGTGGGTTAGAGAGGTTGTTTTTGATAGACATTGAGCTCAAGGGTAATTTTCAAGTTTATACACAACATATCCAGTGTAATCTAATTTTATAAGTGGGTTGTGGGAGGGTAGTTTGCAGCATACCTTACCCCTAACTTTGTGGTTCTGTGGGCTAGAGAAGCCATTTTTGATAGACCCCTCAGCTAAAAGTGTAATTCTCAAGTTTATACAATAACAACATATCCATTTTAATTCCATAAGTGGGGTGTGGGGAGGTAGGATGTAGCAGACCTTACCCCTACCTTTGTGGTTTTGTGGGCTAGAGAGGCTGTTTTTTGAAAGAACCTTGGCTCAAAAGTGTAATTTTCTATTTATCGTGTAAAAGATTTGATCTTTTTCATAGGCTTTAGGATATGTATATTTAATTTATCTCTTAATACAGCTTGATTTTTGTGGGACTCTTTCGATTTGACTTTTATACGGCTTAATAATCTGTCCTGATTTTTTTCATATGCTTTTATGCTTGCTATTTCTCTTGTTAATTAGGTTTATCACTTACTACAGCTTAATCTTGATGGGCTTTTTACTCAATTTTATTCAAAAGAATCTTTCATGCATGTTAATTAATCTTGCTGGTCTAGATTCAAATGAATCTTGTATTTACAAGTTCTTGTATGTAATGATAAAATTCGTATTTATCTTGAGATGCCAGATTGTTTGCTCGTTTATGGTTTAATTTCTTATGTTCTATATGCTTGGTGTAATGCTTATTTAGGTGTAAGTGATGAGGCCACTTTTCTCTGCCATTCTGTTAGGGTTGCATTCCTTTCCCTTTTCTTCTTAGGTTAACTGACAAATGTTTGTTCACTATGATCTGATGGATTTCTATGCTCTATGTTACTTAAGGAAACAGAGCAAGAGAAGTGAAAAATGATTTGTTGTTTGGTATTGGTAGAAATACTGGACTAATGCATGAAAGTATGCTTTCTTCTTCTGTTTTTTCCCTTCGAAATTGTACAATTATATTCAGGTACCTTTCCGTTAAATCTTGATGTGAAGAACTTGAAAATCTTTACTGCCGAAACTGCTTGAAGGAAAAACAGCTTGATTAGATCATAAGATTGTTTGCATCATTATAGAAAAAAAGTCGGCAAGTTTATTGTTCACATGTATTTTTTGCAAAAGCAAACATTGAAACATTCCCATAGTAATCTCATTGTGCTCCTTATATTCTTTGTCCTATTTGATCAGAACTAGAGCTTGGACTTCCTGAATTTCCTTTTCTTCCTCTTATTGTCTTGTCATTGTTCAGTTATCCTTCACCTCTTTTCACTTTTCTCCTGAAATGATCTGTGGTACCACATTATATCTCCTTTACTTGATGTCTTGAGAGATTTACCACAGTAGAGGAATTGTATTTACGATCATTGAAATCTGAAAACTTCTGGTTTGAACAGTTTCTAAGTCACTACCTCCATTTGTTGCATGAAAAAATAGAAACAAATAATAAAGGTGGGAAATGCTTATGATCTTTTTCCCACAAGCATTTCTCATTTGATTGTCGACACACTTTTTCTCTAATAGCTATAGGGAAAGGAGAGGGATAATTTCCATCCGGACATTATTGTCTTTCTTGCTCCCCTCCAACCAACCAACCAACCAACCAACCAAAGGCTGGTGATTTTTTCTCTTACATCAATTTGTTGTGTTCAAACTGATGAGATAAGCCTTGTTCCATAACCCCAGTTTATAAGCTTGTTTGTATCTCATTGGTTCTTGGGTTGCAGAACTGTAGCAGAACTTGAGGCACCTCTCAGCAGTGAGGCATTTCAGGAGAGCATAGAAACAGAATGCCCTAGGAAAAGGTATGTGTAATTTTTTGCAAGCATTGGCTTTATATGGACTCGAATATCCTGAATCATGGATGTGCTGGAGATTTCTTCTCTTTCAGATTGGATGATGGACTTGTGAACCAATTCATTTTAGAATTGGGAGGGAGCGGGTTCCTTGGTTCGATATTTTTGTGTAAATTTTAGTACTGCTTTATAGTATATCAGGTCATGAAAACTGAAGTGATTTCTACTCGCAATTCTCTTACCAAATCGTCATGTTTTATTTTTTTTTAACAGAGACCGTAATGAGTCTTGCAGCAAACAAGGGAACAAAGCTTGCCGCGAGAGATTAAGAAGGGAAAAATTGAATGAAAGGTATTGTCATGATCATATGAACTCGTGTTTTCTCTCTGCATTCAAAATTTGGTTTTGTCTACTATTTTCTACCATACACAGTAACACCGATATTGTAGATAAAGCAAGGATGTAGCTCATTGTAATATTATACCTCTTTTGTTCTCTGATGGTTTGGGAAATCTTACAAGACTTGGAGCTTCCATCGGTACAAGTTCTTCTAAGTATAGCTCAGAGTATCCAAAAAAGGCCATTATTCTGTTAGTAGGATAGCCATTACTATTACTGAAGAAGGACGAGAGGCTCTCTTGCAAACTGAAGTATCATTTTTTAAGTGGCACTTAAATTACTTTACTATCAGTTATATTATGTTCTCCAAATAAAATTAGGTGTTGTGAATCAATCTATTTGAATCTTGTTGACACAGGTTTTCTGACTTAAGCTCTGTTCTGGAGCCCGGGAGACCTGTAAAAACCGACAAAATGGCCATACTTGGTGATGCCATTCGTGTTCTAAACCAGCTGAAGACTGAATCTGAGGAATACAAAGAGATGAACCAAAAGCTTATCGAAGAGATTAAGACTTTGAAGGTTAGAAATGATTTTGTTGAAAGGGTAAAGTAACTCGTAAAATTTACTGTGACTGGCAGTCTTGAGTACCAACTGTGGAAGGGAATTCGAGAAATTTTGACTTGGTACTCTTGATTACTTGAATTCCTATCTCTGATGCCTTGTGTACAATTTCACTGCCAAAACTTTTTCTTATAAACAGGCTGAGAAGAATGAACTTCGTGAAGAGAAACTTGCACTGAAGGCTGATAAAGAGAGGATGGAGCAAGAGTTGAAAGCTACAGCTGCTCCAGCAAGTTTTATTCCACCTCATCCAGCAGCATATCAGCCGGCAGTAAATAAGATGGCAGTTTTCCCCAGTTATGGTTATGTACCAATGTGGCAGTATCTACAGCCATCTTCACGGGACACATCTGAAGATCACGTGCTTAGGCCTCCTGCTGCTTGAGAATCTTGCTAGATGATGTATGGCATTTTCCCCTCCATTCGTGTAAATAATGGTAACAAATTAATCTAGTTTATACCCTCTTAGTCATCTCTGCCTCCTTTAGGTTTCCTCATTTTCTCGATATTTAATTTGAGGGAGGAGCATGTATGGCAGACAATTTTAGATATGGAATTGGATTTGATTGACATCTGCTACTTTTACTCATTTAGCTCCTGCATTTTTGTTTGTCTCTTGCAATGGGTATATATTCTAATTTTGTGTATCCAAACTATGTGGTACTACTAATTTATGAGCTTTTTTATGGATTCTTTATGATGCTGCAGCCGAGGCAATATTGATCCTAGAATTTCCAGGGGTACTTCAGTGACGTTTAGAACTAATTAACTGTGTGTAGGACTTTGTTTTGTCATGGAGCGCTCCATTTACTGGTCAGGAAGCGTGAACATCTTGATGCTAGTTAGATGAATTATGTGTGGTTTGTCTAGTCTCTCGGGACTGGACAGAGATATGTATGATATGGGCTGCTATTTTTATCTGCTACATCTTGCATATCTAATTGAACATCCAAACAAAGGAAAGAAAAAGAAAGTCATCTCTTCCTACTTCGGAGGTGAACATATAGACCTTAATGATCTTTCTCTTAGGAGGTGTCTCTTCTTTCGCCTTGTTCTTGAGATGAATCAATGTCTGCTATTCCTAACACGTCCAGGTTGCAGATAATCTGTGTTTGACTATACTCGAATTTTGTTTATTACTTTTTACTTCTAGCATACTGCTTCAGATTAGGCATGGAAGTCATCTTGTTGCTCACCACTTACAGGGCCACATACTATCAAGGTTCTGTATTAAGTTTGTCTGTATCTGAAGCGAATTCCTGCATCCTAGGGTCTTGGTGATGCACTTCGTTAGTTGTGCAACATCTCTCTTTCTCATTCATCTCTGGTTGTGGATCTTCTTTTCCCCACAAAAGTAAGTACAGTCCAATAATGACAATTACTGCTCCAATGATGCTGAAAATGTTAAAGGAGGGTATTTAGATGATAAAATATTGTAGATCTCCTCTTCCATCCTCCTTTACAGTTCATGAATTTGATTCCTATCTTTCCCAAAGAACAAAATGAAGGGGGTAAAAATGCTTTGGATTTTTCCCTCCTCCCTTTTTGAAGGACAAGATGGTGAGATTTCTTACCTGCCCATGTAGAGCTTTTCACCAAGGACGAAATATGCTAGAACTGCAACTAGTACGGTTGTGAGCGGGTTGAAAACTGTTACGAAAACTGGTCCTTTTTGTTCAGTGCACCAGAGTTGTATGTACACTAGTAAACCAGAAATCACTATGCCCTATTCCAGTTACAAAGATTCTTATTAAAATGTGAAAGTGCTAAATTGTTTTAGAGAGATACTGTTGGACTTCTTACCCCATACAGAGTAGACCAGAAATCAATGTCGAAACCTACGGTCCAAGCTGTTCGTTTGTGCTGTACAATTAGTGTGTAGAAAGCTGATTGTGCTGCCCCAACAAAACTCATCCATGTAGTCAGTGATAGTTGTGCTGGATATCTTTTCAAAGTGTAAGCCTGTAGATTCCAGTGTAAGCTTTTGTGTGTTAGGAGATCTTTCCTCAGAAACAGTAGTTAGTTCCTATATAGATTAGTCGAGGAATTTGCATAGTTCATGGCAAGTCGTACATTTGAAAGTTTATTTTGTTGAGAACACATTTCATGACTTATGATAGCTAATGTGGTATAGGAAGAGTTTGGTGAAAAACCTGCATGATGTACCATATTGACCACGTAATGCAGCTAGCAGCAGTGAGAATCGAGCCTTTTAACCAGTTTTCGTGGACAACACCATTTCCTCTGTGGATGTAGACGAGAGGATGCCCTAAGCTTTTCACAACAGGTCCTTTGTATAAAGTCATGCTCATAACCCCAGCCAAGGAAACCAAGGTTCCTATGATTTTTGCTATTCCTCTAGGATCTCGAATGTTAGCATCTTCCAACCTACACCAAGAAAGAACATCTGTGAACTGTCATTGCAGTCATCTCTTCATCATTTTCGTGATGGAACTGTATGTGCTACCTGAGAATGACTGCTAGTACAAAAGTTAAGGCAGATATAGTGTTGACCATCGAGGCAAGAAGTGTTGGAGAGGTGTAGTTCAAGCTCACAAAGTACATGTTCAGTGTCAAACTCACTCTGTTATGAATGATAGACTGTTAATATTCTCCATCAAACAGCAAATGAAGATTTGATGCTCAACAGATCTTACCCCAGTAGAGAGAGTACAAATATCTCCAACAGCAAAGCTATAGTTAACTTTGGCCTTGTCTTTCTGCAGAAATCAACAGAAACATCAGAAAATAGTCCTTTTGGAGTTAAGGGTACCTGCATTTTCTGCAGAAATGAACAATGTTCTGCATATTTTTGGATTAAAGATGACTTTGTGATTTACCTTTCAAGAAAATAGGCAAAGGGTAGCATGGTAAAACCGGCAATAATATGCCGATAAGTTACATAGACATGTGGATTCATTCCATGATTGAAGGAAGCTTCAGTTATGAAGTACAAAAATGTGTAAGCAATTTGAGCCAAAGCCATTAGAATGTGTGGCTTGAACCTCTTGTAAGTGCCTATGCTAGTCCCCATAGCCATCAATAAACTTAACTCCAGTATTAAGCTGTTCATATAGTGGCTACTATAGAACAATGGGAGTAGATACCAAAATAGGTGTTCATAGTATCTTGTTCTTATCAATTCTAATTGATAACCTGACAACTTTGCCAACACTCTGAAACATATATTTCCATTCACTTTTATCGTACCTTATGTTGCTTGGACTCTTCAAAAATATAAATAGGTGTATTTTTATTCCAATACGAGTATGATATTAAAAGTGAAGAGTCCTTGCAATTATACGTAATGATTCTTGAAGGTTAATGGAAAATAACATGATCCGTTTTCACATCCCACCATATCCTTAAAAAACAAAAAGGAAGACATGCTTTCAGAGATGCCAACTGTAGATGTTTTTTATGCTAATGTCAATAATATTCCTTACATCAAGAAATATCCTTCTTGGTGATCACTATATTGTTTTAACAATAACAACAATTACATTTCAGTTTCAAGCAAATTTGTAAGCTAGATGAACAACAACAACAACAACAACATTATCCCAATGCCTCAAAGGCTCCCGCCCATTGCAGGGTAAGGGGGGTCGGATGTACGCAACCTGACCCCTATGTTTAAAAACATAGTGCCACTATTTTCAGATGACCCATGATGAGCATCGAAAGTTGCATTCACTAACTGCTACTTCACAATTGAAAGAAGCGCAGACAGTTTAAAGAGTCATTTTATTTTATTCCATTATACCCCAAAGCCAAAAAATAGTGAATCTTTGGCTCCATCCGAGATTGATAAAAATGTAAGCTAGATGAACAATATTCATTAATCATGTCATTTCATTTGGTCTAGTATTTGAAGTGTACTATTAATGCTCTTATAAAACTAGACTACTCTGAATATAATACATTACAAATATGTTGTTTATTAGTACTTATGCTGGGGAAGGTAGCAACTATCCGGTAAAATAGTTGAGCCATGCACAAGCTAATCTAAGATACTTTAGAAAAGACAAAAATAAAAGAGTTGGATAGTTCCAATTGGCCACAATTTCACAGAAAACATTAGTAATGAAGTTTGCTATCACTAAGGACAGAAGCAATTGTGGCACTTGGACATATTGGCATCAAGATACAATTTTTATTTTTAATCAAACACAATAAGCAATCATTTAATCAAATATGGCAGTGGTAACTTAGTAGAGATAGGTTATAAAATACATGTATTCATTTTGCTTTTCAAATGATTCATCTTCGGTGGCAGAGCCAAGATTGTTACTGAGGGGTTAAAAATTGAAAAAATAACCACACGAACTAGTTGAAGGAAGTTCGCATCTTCTATATACATATAAAAAATTATTTTAATCATATATAAATAATATAATTTTTCATCTAAGTAAGTTCGGGTGAACCCCCGACAAAAGGGTAGCTCCGTGCCTGTTCATGTTAATAAGAATTTAAGATATCAAGGCAGAAATCTTGTTTAATGATTAATAAAATAAATTAATAATCACTAGGTTTTAGATATCAGTATGCTTCTAATTTATCGTTAGTCATCTTAGTCTAAACTCTGATTCGAGTCCAAATTTCTACCTCTTGATCTCGATTTAGGTTCACTCATTTTCTTGAAAAATATTTTTTACAAAAAAAACCTTCCAAACAAGGGGTTCACAATATCATCCTTTCATTCTATAACGAGCTCATTAAAAAATTTAAATCTGACTATTTTTATCGGTAAACTCATCAGATGGAAGAACTTATCCCCCTGCTCTTCCTATTTATCCAAACTTTGATGAACAAAGCTAGTTGAGACGCACACAAACTGACTTGACTTTTAACTATTAGTACTAATTAAATAATTTTTAAGATACAGAATTGATACTCATAACGCGACATCCGCCTCCATAGACACTATCCAGATAGTACAAAGCCTTGACTTCAGCGGACCATAATATGCCCTTCAACTTTAGGTGTGCATAAGTAAACGCTTAAATTTGTATAAAATTGAAACCAAATTAAAGGGCATGTTCATTGTATCATACCAAAAATCTTCCTCAATAAACTTTCAAGTGATCAATTATAGTTTCTTCTGTACTTATGAGGAAAGGAAAAAAAAAACATATTCTGGAGTATCAGTATACAAGGTGAACACTCTTTTGAAAATCCTATTTCTTTTCCTATTGACACTTACCAAAAATTTGGACAGTAACGAAGTAGCGCAGCAATGGATGAATGCAGCACCCTGGAGAGTCGTCTAACCGGCAGCCCATATCCAAAACATAATTGGAGAAGATACAAAAATTGATATCCAACTGAGGAAAGCAAAGGCAACGGATAACTGGAATCAAGTTTGTCAAAAAGTCATTTTAGAAGCTTTCATCCCTTCGCTATGCTTAGCTTTATTTATATATGAGTGCTTTATGTTTTATTCATTCAAGGAGGAGCATTTTGATATATTTTGGACTCTTCAAAAATGTTGCCGCACCCGTGTCGCATCCTTCAAAAATACAAGATCTGACACGCATCGTTGACAATTTTGAAAAGTCCGAGCATCATAGTTCCACTAGTAACAGTTGGAAAGACAATGGTGATTAAGTTAAAAGGGTTTATAAGGTCTAGGTACGCATTAATTTTTTTTTTACAACCAAAAATAAGACCAAAGAGGTTATTTGGGCTTATTCTCTGACCTGCATTATCATATTGGGTTTCATATTAGGGAGATCAATCCAGAAGTATGACAGTTAGAATTCAGGCATGAGTAAGAGCTACAATATAAATGCTGACAGGAATACTCGCTTGGCGAAGCACTAATTTGCAGCAAACTCGGAAACTTTGATGTTGTCCTGCATAAATTATGATAGGACATTCTTCAGAGTCTGAAAAGATCAAGACCAGACTTATCAAGTGGCTTGTAGTAAAACTCAGTGATGTAATTGTTCACAAGAAATTCTTTATATAGTGGAGGATTTTCTTCTGATATGAGCTCTTTGATTGGACCATACATCTTTGGAGGTTCAAAAACACCAGTAAAGAAGCATGCCACTGACATCCTTGGTCCTATCTTATTCGCGACAACTCTATGATTTGTGCTTACAAACTTGTCATTTGATAGAATCTGTGACAAAATCAGACCGAGGTAAGTAACAGTTTGCTAAAAGAAAATGTAGTTAAGTGTTTTTTACAAACCTGAAGAAAGTCAGCAATACTAACGACGAAACTATGTTCAATTGGTTCAACATCGACCCATTGGTTATTATGCATGACTTGAAGGCCACCAATTTGATCTTGCAGAAGAATGGCTAGGAAAGCAGGATCTGTATGCTTATCGGTACCAAGAGTTAGCTATGGCTGAGGGCATGCTGGGTAGTAATGGCATACAAACGCTTGTCCTTTGGCATATTCCAAGTCTTTCAGGTGGGCTGGTTTTAGCCCAAGAGCTTCAGATAGTAAGCCAATAAGAATTTCCCCGAGTTTTTATGACATGATTTATGTACTCGAGGGATGTTTTCCTTGGCATCAGGGGAAAACCAGAGATTATTAAGTTACAGAATTCTGATAAGATTTAAGATATTCTAATCTAACACGTCAAAAATGATGTGTTGTTTACTACAACAACAATAACAACATACTTAGTGAAATCCACGAAAATGTGAGATTGTTTGTTTTGGGTTAAGCTTTCACAGATTTATTTTGGGGCATCTACGAAAAGGCACATACTAATGGATTAGGTTGAACTTATTTAAATAGGTTCTACTTGTTCTCTCCTATCAATGTGGGATGAGTTTGTATACCCAACAAACCTCCCCTCAAATTTGGACCACACAATCTCGTGACCTCCCTTTCAACAATTATCGATCAGATCTGTCACCATCTTATTCCACCGCAACAATCCGCGGGACACGCCGCCCGACTATCCTGTCGGGAAAACTTTCGACACAAGGCATTACCGCAAACCATCGATTTAAGATCTGTCACCATCTTGTACCACCTCAACAACCTGCCAGACACGCCACCCGACTATCCTATCGGGAAGACTTTCCAACTTATCTTTTACTTATCCACTTTAGTTTTTGCACGTTACTTAAAAAATAATGATTAATTTATCACAATAACCATTTTAATTAATATATTATTTTCAATCTTGTGAGATAATTTCGGTAATAAGTACTTAATACAAGGATAAATCATTGGAAAAAAAACTTGCCTATCATTATCCATTACTTTGACTAAATCCTTCAAACTTAATTTTTGTGCCCACTAAGCAAAGTGAATACATTCATTAGTTTGACTAATAATACATTGCTTAAAAGAAAAAAAAAATCCTTGCATATGAATTATTATCCAATAAAATATGACATTTCCCATTTAGAGACTAGGACTAGGAATATACCTTTTGGTATTTAGATTATTCCAAGAGAAAAGGAAAAAAATTGTCAACTTAATAAAGCAATAACACAAAAAAAAGTCAATTTTATCCACTTATTTTGTTTCCAATAAATGTGAATTTCGAGTTTTTGAATATTCTTTTTTAATGTATGTCAAATAATAACAACAACAACATATTCAGTAAAATTTCACAAGTGAGATCTGGGGAGATAGAATGTACGCAGACGTAAACCACTTCCTCATAAAAGTAGAGAGATTATTTTCTGAGAAACCTCATCATAAAACTCATAAGCAGAAGTAACTAAATATAGTAAAAATGGAAGGGAAATGAACGGAAAGTGCTACAAGTATGGAATAGCCCAGTGTAATAAGTAACTATGATATGGAGATACCAATACGACATATATTGAGAAATGCATGAGGAAACAAACCAATTAATCCTACCATATCCCGAGGTCAAGCCTCCACTTAACCCTATCAATTAGCTTGTTACTCTAATATGCGATTTTCACTTCTTTCTATCTAAGGTCATATTTTTAGTAAAATCAAGTGTCGTCATATTATGTCTACTCAAAAGAATAAGAAATTCTAAAAGAGACACACTCTTTTTTTTAATTTTATTTTTTGGTTACAACAAAGCTCATTGATAAGATTTTCAAAATATATTTATAAAATATTGTCATCAGCAGAGATCAGAATCTTTTCCTAGGTAAGAGGTACCCTTAGAAATATTTTATTTTGATTTTTCCTCACTATATATTAAACAATTATTTATACCATCTTCCACTATCCTTCTCATAATATTAATAATAATCAAATAAAGAAACTACATTAAGAGTGTATTCAATTGGCAAAAATGAAAAATACTTTTTATATTTTTTAATAATATATTTTGTGTTTGATAGATAAGGCCTAAATCACATAATATGAAATGTTATTTATAAAACTTACTTCATTTTAATTTTTTGCTGAAAAAGTTATTATTATTTATTTTAAAATAACTTTTTTTTTCTTAGAAAGTTTTTTTGAAAAAATCTTGACCAATCAAATATTTAAAATTTGAATAGCATTTACACTCTAAAAGATTGAGAAATGATCAAATTTGTACCTTCTTTAAATATAAAAAAAATAATTTTACCTTCTATTACACTATTAATACAAAAATTACCTATTTTTTTATCTATTCGGAATCTGATACCAGCTTTGGATCTCGACTACTCTAAATTCACGCTACTTAGGGGCCATTCCAGGGAAGTGCAATGCGTCCTTCGATGAAATTGTTTATTTGATATTTAGTGCCTGCATTGGAGCGCATCATGTAGGGCCCATTCGGAGAAAGTGCAGTGTGCCCATTTAGGGAAAGTGTTCCTTGCCAATAATTTTTTCATACCTAGGACTCGAACCTAAGACCTTTTTCATATTCAGGATTTGAATCAAAACTTTGATCAAGGTTGACTCGACAATGTTAGAAAAAAGGCAAGCGTCTTAGGCCACATAATTTGAGGGGCCTCAATATTCATTTTAGTAATAATAAGTTATATTTTTAGAAAAAATACTAAGTAAGTAATATTTATAGTATAAATTATTTATTTCATATTAAAAAATGAATTATTAGAATAAATTTGACACATCTGGAGTATGATTATACGATCAATTAAAAAGAATTATTGAATGAAATCAATTATAATTTTTTTAAACAATTTTGCATCTCAAAGAGATAGAAGAATAAAATTTATAAAAAATATATTAATATATTTTTTTAAGTTTAAGGCCTCTATTTATATTTTGCCTTAGGTCATTAATGTGCTTGAGTCACTTCTATCTTTGATTAAAGAAGAAATAATTTCATCGACTACACGACATCATTTATTGTTACTTATATATTTCATATATATTCCATGTAAAATCAAGTGACATGTCATCACAACAAACAATTTCATGCTTCTGGCATGAAATACTCAACAAGTGTATAATCCCATGTAACAAAACTTGGCGTGACAAACAAAACAATTAAAAAAGAAAGCTACAGTTTTGATTTATGAATTTGCCACCTTTTTTCCTCCATTGTTGTTCTTTCTTTTTCATGCTGACTGCCATAACTGCGATCCTTAATTCCTCTACACTTCTTTTCAAAAAAAGGGAATTTAAAAGTACAACACCCTTCTTTTTTCCCAATTTAAAAATCCCAGAAATCACAAGAAAGAAAGGAAAAAAAATGAAAAAAATAATCAAGAAGTTTCCTGATTAAGCAAATTCCTTTTTTCTCCCTATGGTTTGTTTTGTAGAGCATTATATATAAGTCTATCAACTTCAATCTTTTCTTGGAGCATATTTAGAGCATATTCTTTAATTGTTATATAACCCCTTTTGATTTTTATTGGGGTTATTGTGATAAAGTTTGAATCTTTATCTATATTTCTATAACCCCTTTTAGTTTCTTGAGGTTTTTTTACCTGAAATTTTATTTTTTGGGGCATGCAAATTTTTGAATGAATATGAAGTGTTTTGGGGTTATGGTGTCAATCTTGATTTGGTTTTTGGTTTTTGTTAGCTTTGTTGAGGTTAATAAAGGTCAAATTCCAACCACACTTGATGGACCTTTCAAGCCAGTGACAGTTCCTTTGGATCAAAGTTTTAGGGGACATGCTGTAGATTTGCCTGACACTGATCCTAGAGTTCAAAGGGCTGTTAAAGGATTTGAACCTGAGCAGATATCTCTTTCCCTTTCTTCTAGTTATAACTCTGTTTGGATTTCTTGGATCACGGGTAAAATTTATTGAAAAAAATCTCTTTTTTTTAGTTTGAATGTTGAATCTTGTTGTTAGTCCATGGTAGTAGTCGTAGTATTACTGTTGTAGTTTCTTGTCTATCAATTTATGTTATTATCTATTGTAGTTGCTGTCTTGTGACCCAGATGTCATGGTTCAGCCTTGGAAATAGTCGAGCAGAAATGCAACTCTAAAGTTGTGTACAATAGACTCTTGTTTGCCCTTGTTTTTTGAAAAATCTATTGTTTCTTGTACTTCGACTATGTATTATGTAGCTGTAGTACTATTTTGTTACCATGGAAAGCCTTGGAATAACTAGTTAAGTTTTGTTGTCATATGACCTCACGGATTCAAGCCTAGGTAATACTGCGTATAATAGATCTTGTCGTTGGGCCTTTCTTTGGACTCTGCACATAGCGAGCTTTAGTTCACCGAGCTTGCCCTTTTTGTTACTGTGTGTTGTTTCTTGTACCTTCATTACTACTATCTCTACCCCTGTCCGCGGACCCGTCTAGTGAGACTATACTAGGTTTGTTGTTGTAGTCTGAAATATAAATTTTAGCTTGAAGAATAGTGGTTGTATCAATTTTATATGGTGTTTTTGTTGGCTCAAGATTTTCTAAGAAAAGAATATTCTCGAGTCTTTTGTGGCAATGTTTAATGCTTATCTATTAAAAATGCATGTTAAATTCTGTTATTAGTCACATATCTGAGTTGATAAATATGGAACTTACAATACTATGTTTGCTTCTAATAGTGACTTGACCATAGTATTGAAAGTGATGTAACCATATTAATGCTTTTGACAATTTCCAACTGTTATTTGATAGTGATATGACCATAGTTTTGGATATAAAAGATTTGTTCAAATTTATATTGTTTGTGATGAGTTATTTTTACTAGCGTTAACTGATTTGAAGGCCTTCACATCTTCCATCTGATATATGTTAAAGTTCTATTTACGGCTCCTCATTCAATTCTTTCGAATTGGAGACTTTGATTCAATAGTATGCTTTTTAGACGTGGAATTGAACTTGTAGGATATGGGGAAATAGATTATACACAAACCTTACCCCTATCTTGTCTTTCGGGGAGAGAGCGAGTCTGTTTCGGAAAGACGCTCGACTCAAATAACACATATCAAAGCAGTTTTTAAAAAGAAATACAATACAAAAGTAAAGCAAACGTAACAAATAATAAGAAATCATTACATAACATTCAGAAAAAGGAACAACAACATCGACAAAATAATGCAATAATGGACGCAAAGAAACAATAATTAGTAACAAAAATCTAAGGAAAATAGCATATTATTAGATATCAGTCTGTTTTTATTGGTTTGTGCAGTTTTAAATTATTTGAGATGAGATCCATTTTTGGCTTACTGATTAGAGGGACTTAACATCCTTGATCTAAGCTGGAGTTTAAGAACGTGTGTTTTACGATATTTGCAGGCGAATATCAAATTGGTGACAATATTAAACCATTGGATCCAAGTAAAGTTGGTAGTGTAGTTCAATATGGGAAAGATAAATCCTCCTTACGGCGCAAAGCAATCGGCCAATCCCTTATATATAATCAACTTTATCCATTTGAAGGACTTCAAAACTACACTTCTGGAATCATTCACCATGTTCAACTTACAGGTATGCTACCTGAAACTTGATAGCTGTTTCTCTGTCGTAGTTGAATTTCCATCGCGCCTAAGTTTGGGTTCAGCAGAGTATAAAGAAACCAGTCATTAGTCTCTCTCAAATTTCATATCATGTTAGAACTTTAACTTACATGTCCTGTGTAGTGGCGGAGTCAGCATTTTCGTCAAGGGTGTTCATACTTTTAGAATATGGATCGGTGATTTTTGTATATAGGGTGTTCAACACTTGATATATATCAAAATATCTATATTTAACCTATATATTCGAAAAAGTTTTGTCCGACAAAAGTATTTATTTGACCACTCTTGGGTGAATATAGCTCCACTCCTAGTCCTATGCTTTTCTAGGAGTTGTTTAACCTTTCAAAGGATTTACACATCAGTTGAAAAGATGTAGAACTTTCTACTTTTTATTTTTTTAATAATATTGACCTGCGATGCGTTTAAATGGAGTATTCAATGGGGATTCATATAGCCGAGATCCCAACTTACTATAGAGGAGTGATGGTGGTGGTTGAGCATGGACCATTGTAATGAATTAACTCATTTCGGAATTTGTTTGGCATGTTTGATCTAAATTATTTGATGCAATTTTTCCTGCTGCAGGGTTGAAACCGAACACATTATACTATTATCAATGTGGAGATCCTTCTATACCAGCTGTGAGTACTATCTATCATTTCAAGACCATGCCAATTTCTTCACCGAAAAGCTATCCGAAGAGAATAGCAATTGTAGGGGACCTTGGTCTTACATACAATACCACTTCCACGATTAATCATTTGACGGGAAACAATCCAGATCTTGTTCTATTAGTGGGGGACGTTACGTATGCTAACTTGTATCTCACTAATGGAACTGGTTCAGATTGCTATTCATGCTCATTTCCCAACACTCCAATACATGAGACATATCAACCTCGGTGGGACTATTGGGGAAGGTGAGAGCTTGAATCCTTTTTGACTATTCGAAATTTTTCTTTGCACATCTCGAGCAAAATGATATGTGATTTCGTTAACATAGATGGATAGTTCAACTTCTGTACGGAGAGTTTAGAATTCAACAGGGCTAATCCCTTATTATGCATTAAAAACCAGTTTTTGATTTCCATCAGAGCAGAAAAACATGTATACTTCACTAGCTCAATCTGTGTTCTGTTTCACGATAGATATATGCAGCCGTTGGTGTCTAAAATTCCCATCATGGTTGTGGAGGGGAACCATGAGATAGAAGAACAAGCTGGAAATCAGATATTTGCAGCTTATCGTTCTCGCTTTGCTTTTCCATCAAAAGAAAGTGGATCATCATCCCCATTTTACTATTCCTTTAATGCGGGAGGCATACACTTCATCATGCTCGGGGGATATGTCGCCTATAATAAATCAGGTAAATTATACGCTCAACCTTTCTTCAATTCTGTCGCTCTTTCTCCTTTGTTATGCTTGTAGTCAACTTCAAGTTATCTCAAATCGTCAATTAGCTGGAATCTAGTGTGTTTTCACTTCTTTGCCGTTCTGCTAAATTTCGTAAAGTGTTATAATTCTCTAAGCTTATGATTACAGATGATCAATACAAGTGGTTGGAGAAGGACCTGGCTAGTGTTGATCGGGCAGTTACTCCTTGGTTAGTTGTCACTTGGCATCCACCTTGGTACTCTACTTACACGGCACACTATCGAGAAGCGGAATGTATGAAGGTAGCGATGGAAGAGTTGTTGTACGAGTATGGTGTCGATTTAGTCTTCAACGGACATGTAAGTACAAGACTAACATACCGATACCATAGAGCTCATAAACTACTTTGTACCATTATTCTAGGTGCAGCAAAATAACATAGATCTCGGATACTGATAAATTGAAGAAATCTACAGGTTCATGCCTATGAAAGGTCCAACAGAGTCTATAACTACATGCTGGATCCTTGCGGTCCAGTCCATATAACTGTCGGTGATGGTGGCAACCGTGAGAAGATGGCAATAGAACATGCTGATGAGACAGGAAAATGTCCCGAACCAGCTAGCACACCTGACAAATTTATGGGCGGATTCTGTGCCTACAATTTCACATCAGGTCCAGCAGCTGGCAACTTCTGCTGGGATCAACAACCTGAATATAGTGCATATAGAGAAAGTAGCTTTGGCCATGGAATACTGGAGGTAAATATACATCTCTTTCACCATAAATTTACATTTAATGGTCAAAACCACACCTAAACTATCACTTTTTCGCGAGTTTCATACCTCAAACTATCCATGGTTCTATTTACCTACCTAAACTATCACTTTGCTGAGTTGACCAAATATTGTTCCCAATCGACAATAGGCGCATGTAGGCCAACGTAGCATTGAGGTGTGTTTTAATACAAAAGGGAGAGAACTTGTCAAATGTCTATAAACCAAAATAATGTGCCCCCATGGCTTTAGTCTAGTGGTTAGGGACACATCACGAGTTTGAATCCCGTCATAGTCAAAACCTTAGTATTGATTAAAAAGGGTAGGGTCAGGGTAGATGGGTAGACTTATCATCCACCGAGTTTCAAACCATGCACCAACTCGCCCTCAGGATTCTTTGGGTTAAAATTTTGAAGTGTCATTCTATAGAGTGTTCGAGCGATTCGTCATGTTATGCAAGAGAGCCCTTCTTGCGTTTCTTTGATGCACACGACTTTTTCACGGAGTCTGCTTCCACATTTGCTAACCACCTTGCGTTCCTTTCTACCATAAACAAACACAACACCATACCCAGTGAAATTCCACAAGTGGGGTCTGAAAAGGGTAAAATCTAAGCAGACCTTATCGCTACCTCATAGAGATAGAGAAACTGTTTCCAGAATACCCTCAACTCACCATAACATAGTCGGATTTTCGTTCGGAAAAATCTCATATTTTTGTTCTTGTGAATAATTTTGCAGGTGAAAAATGAGACACATGCTCTATGGACATGGCATAGGAACCAAGATATGTACAATAAAGCTGGAGATATAATTTACATAGTGAGACAACCTGAGAAATGCCCTGTTAAACCAAAGGTAACTAAGCCCTTTCCAATACAAAAATACAAATTTGATTGGATTTAAAAAAATAATATGACCTGAATTTACTTATAAATTAGCTGGGAAAAAAAAGGAATTCCATTTTTGGGAAATCATGATTCATTAATAATATATTTGATCACACGAATATTCTTTAGTACATCAAATATTGTGAATTCAATCAAGAAACTCTCCATTTGTTGTAGATTTTGAATTTTAATATTTTATATCATTTGTATATGATGATTTGTTGTGGAAACTCATTCACCCTTCATTTTTTTTTATTTTAATTCAATTAAGGATTGTTTGATTGCTGGTTAGAGTTATTCAACAATAACAATATAATACCTAGTAGAATTTCATAGTTGGGGTCTCTAGAAGGTAAAATATATGTAGATTTTATCACTTTTCTAATAGATAGAGAGACGATTTTCAAAAAACTTTCATCTCAAAATCAACCCTTATAACTAGAAGATACTAGATATGAAAAAAAGAAAAAAAAGGAAGGAGAAAAGGAAAACAATTAAAAAGCAAATGATAGTATGTAAAATACGATAAAGTAACACATATAAGATCGATAGATACAACATAAATATAAAGACACGATTAATTCTACTAACTTAATATATCATAAGGTTAAATATCAATCTAATCTTATTAACCTATTAGCCTTCTATCATAATACGTGATTATCGGTCAAATAAAATTTTCTCATATCTTGTCTGATCACCTCTTTCTATTAGAGTTATTCAAGTTTTAAAAATATAAAGATTAGTCATGTAGGGTTTAGTCATTTTTATGTAATAATGATACAAAAATCGACTCATAAGTTATATCTTTTTAATTTATTTGAGATTGTAAAATGATATTCAATTGCCATATTTGATGTATTTTCTAAAATTTATTTATGATCAACTCTTTTTTTTCCTAAAAAGCAGATTATGGAAGACAAAGGCAAACGTGATTAGAGACAATGTATCAATCTTGCAATTTATTAGTCATAATAATAAAAAATTATTTTCATCAATCTCGGATGAAGTCAAAAATTTACTATTTTTTGATTTTGAGGTATGATGGATAAAGCAAAATGACTCTTTAAACTGTCTACGATTCTTTCAATTGTGAAATAACAATTAATCAATACAACTTTCGACGCTCATCATGGGTCATCCAAAAACAATCGCGCCATATTTTTAAATATAGGGATCAAGCTGCATATATTCGACCCTCCCCTTACCCCGCAATGAGCGAAAGCCTTTGAGATATTGAGATAATATTGTTGTAATAATAAAAAAATAATAATTTATAGCTAAATTTCCATTCAAATATTTATCGATATACTCATTTGAGAGTTTTTTTTATTTTTTTTTGAGTTTCTCTATTTATTAAATATCAGCTCTTTAATAATTCGAAGTGGATTTAATCCCTATGAAACAACTTATGTCGATAGGACATAACATGCCATATATAAAAGTAATATAAGCAATATAATACATAAAAACAAATTAATTGGCTTCAATAAAATTTGGAGCATCCTTTAAATAATCGAAAAATCTTCAAGGGTTAGTGGCATACGATCAATATATAATGGGCTCACCTCTTTGTCGCATTTCCACTCAAGTACCAGACAAAGGTCAAACTCGTGACATACACCTAACTCAAATGTTGCGGTCTTACCAAAATGTTACTCCAAAGGGCTAAACTTCATATTCTAACCAAAATTGTACTGTCCTAGCCTTCAACTACAAGCAAAAATATGGCTATATCCTAAATAGAAATGGCTAAAACTACAATAGTTGAAAAATATGGAGCATCAAAAATGCAGCAAGAACCAAATTTGAGTAGTAGTTAGAAGCATCTGAAGTTTGTGAGTCTGGAAAACCAGGTCCGCCGCGTGGCATTGTTCCTCCGTTGCCACTGAAAGGATATGCAGTTCCCGGTGGTGGTGGAAACAGAATCGGAGTCGTGGTTGTCCCTCCGTTGGTCCCACCACCGGGGGCGCTCGGAGTAGTGGTTGTTGAGCCACCAGCAGTACTGAAAATTAACAGAAATTATGAAATCATGTAAAGTACATGTACACATTGATTTGGAAGGCAAAATGAATTTTATTACAAATACTAATTACGAGCGTCCGTACTATTTTTTAATCTCAATTTTTGTGATACGAATACATTTTTTATATGCATTTTCAAAATTTTAAATTATTGACTATAATTAGACCTATTAAATTATGAAATTTATAAGTTTTTTTAGTGGGTCTCATATTGAAGCAACCGAAGAAATATGATCAAGCTGCTGTGGAAATATTAAATTAAAAAGCTCACAAAAATAAATAATCGAACAACTTTGAAAATATTAAACTAAAAAACTCACAAAATAATTTATCGCAGCTAATATTATAAAATCATCATTGAAGCAATATGCAAAATCATAATTATAGCAACTGAAGAAATCTAATGAAGCTGCTTTGAAAATATAAACTAATAGACCCGCAAATAATTTGCGGATTCCATATAATAGCAACACAGAAGCAAACATGTTGATAGAGAGGTACGTGCTTGAGCTGCTTTATTGACAATTCTTATATAGTAATATGTTGAGTCACAAAATCAACTAGTTGAGTATCAGAACTATCATCAATACCACCTTATTACTGAGGACTCGATTTATAACTCATATATACACATTATCTATTATAATCTCTATATATTTTCAAACATGTTATCAAACGCTTTTCTACCGTTAAAAAAAAATATTAAAAAATTCGAACAACATAGAATAATTTTGAAATTCGTAGACAATAAGAAATGTCTTGTCAAAATCAAAATGGTCTGATCGAGATGACAATGTCCTATAGCTGACTTTTTGCAGCCTTTCTCAGACTACCCCATGTAAAATTACACATTTTTTAACGTACACAATTTCAAAACACCATTAAAAAGAAGACAAACAATAATGATGTATTCGCTCTATTTTATTTTATGTAATATTTTTTGACTTGACATGGTATTTAAAAAAAAAATTGAAATATATAATCTAAAAAGATCTTTGAATATTTATGTGATTAAAAATTATTTTATTACTAATACTTTCTTTATTTCAAAAAGAATGAACAATTTAACTTAAGACAGAGTTTAAAAAAATAAAACTTTTGTGATTATAAAATAAAATTATATCAAAATATTCCTATTTCTGTGATCTTAAATATATCACGTGAAAAATAAAAATAAAAATCTTATCAAAAAAGAAATAAATCATTATTTTAAAACAAATTATAAAAATTAAGTTATTTTTTAAAAATAAAGAAATAGTAAAATAAAAATTTTAAATTAAATTAATTTTAATTATAATGAATATCTATCATCTTTTGGTAGCCAAAGTAAGAAGAAACAGACACAATCTACAAAGAATTATGATAACCTAAGAAGTAATCTTTGAGATCTTTGTTGTCTACAAAATTCCCTTGAACTTTTTTTTTTTGGCCAACAAAAAAAAACAGAGTGGACAACAGACAATTAAAGAAGAAAGAAATAGAAAAATATCAACAACAACAACATATCAGTGATATCCCACAAGAAAAGAAATAGAAAAATATCAAGAATTATTATACATGCAAAATAAAAAAAGGGAAAGCAATGTGGGAAATATTAAAAGTTAAAAGTTCATACCTTGAAGATGCTGGATAAATACAAGATCCATAACCTACATTATACAAAAAAAAAATATTCAAAATATTTTTTTAAAAAAAGAAATAATAATAATCTCTCTGTTTTGATTTTATATGACTAGTTCAGAATTAGAGAATAAAAGTATTTTAAAAAAAATAAAATTTACATATTCAATCAACTACATAAAAGAATACTTTCCTTGTAGCATAATCAACTAGTATTCCAAATACATTGATCCAACTAATACAAACTTTATCTTACATATGATTCATTTTAAATATTCGAATTCAAAAGCTTTAATTAATAATAATAAAAAGAATGTACTATAATTCATACCCTAATAGTAATAATAAATAATAAATAAATTCATAGTAAAAAACAATTTCATTTTGACACTCAAACAATAATAGTAGTGGAATTTTTATTTTTAACCAAAGATCTTATATTCGAATTTGAATATTTGAAAAAAACTTGTTAAAAACATCCCTAATAGAACTAGGCATTGAGCCCCGCAATCAAGCTTCAATGCGAATACACCATAAAAATAGACATTGGCTCCATAAGCAGGCTCCAATACAAATACAAAACACCATAGAAACAAGCATTGGACTCGCCATCAAGCTCCAACGCAGGTACAGAAAACCGAAAAAAACAGGCATCGAGCCCCATAATCAGGCTCCAAATGCAAATACAGAACACCATAGAAACAAGCATTAGGCCTTGCAATCAAGCTCCAATACAGGTACAGAACACCACAAAAATAGGCATTGGCTCCATAATTAAGCTCCAATGCAAATACAGAACACCATAGAAATAAGCATTGGATCCCAATCAAGCTCCAATGCAGGTAAAAAAATAGGCATTGAGCTCATAATCAGGCTTCAATACAGATACACAGAACATCGTACAAACAAGCATCAGGCCTCGCAATCAAGCTTCAATGTAGGTACAAAACATCATAAAAGAAAAAAGAGCATTGGATCCCATAATCAGGCTCTAATACATATAAAGAACATCGTAGAAACAAGCATTGGGCCTTGCAATCAAGCTCCAATGCAGGTACAGAACACAAAATAACATAAAAATAAGCATTGAGCCCTACAATCACACTCCAATACGAGTAAGGAACACTAAAAAAAAACCCAACAAAAGTGAAGGGGGGGAAAAAAGATTTACTTGGATCAGTTTTAGCAATAGTAGCAGTTCCAGCAAAATCACAAGTACCAGGTGCTCTATTCATCCTTTGATAAAATCCATTAAATGCATAAGAAGCATGAGCTTGAATAGTATTAGGAAGATAACAAAGCCCATTTTCCAAGATTGGTACACAATCAGCACCAGAGAAACAAGCATAATCCAAAGCATTTTGTAAAGATTGTTCACTAGCATCACTTCTTGCTACACACCATGTGGATTTCACAAACATTATTTGGGCAAAAAACATTACAACAAATATCTGACATGGTGTTAGTGATGGTTTTGCCATTAAGATGAAAAAAAAAGGATCAAAGTGATTAAATGGTTTTTTTTTGCTTTTTTTTCTTTTTTGGTGTGTGGGGTTTGAGAGTGAGGAAATTTGGAAGTGACAAGTTGGGGGATTCTTTTTTTATTTTTTGGTTAAAGGGAGAAAGAGAAGAAGGGTAAAAAAAAGAAAGGGGAATGTTGTGGTATAGTGTAGACAAAAGGACCACAAGTGGAGTGTATGAATGGATATGTAGCGACGGATTTAAAATTTAAAATTTATAAATTTTTATAATGGTTTTGAGTTTTATTTGATATGAAGTTTAAATAAAATTTGAAATTGAGAAAATAACCAAAATGGTCTTTAATGTATGGATATATATTTTTTTAATTTTTAATATATTTTATTTGATTGAAATGATCCTTAATGCAAGATCAATGTATTTATTTTGATCTTTATATTTCACTTGATTGAAATGATTTTTAATGTATAATAAAAGGTATTCATTTCGAAAAGTTAAGAATTAGTAATCCTTTTTAGAAATCAAATGGATTCGGTCTTATACATACGCGAGGAAGGTAATCAAAAAAGAAAGAAATGGGTTCTTCTTTCTTTTATCACTTGGGAGCCGTGTGAAATGAAAGTCTCATGCATAGTTTTGAATGAGAGAAAGAAGTGCGGAATCCTCTTTTCGACTCTGACTTTCCCACTCCTTTTCTTTCTGTTACTTTGAAAGTAGCTGCTTCAGCTTCAGCCACTGGAATTTTCAATTTTCTTTGATCATTTACTCTGAACCTAACAGATTTTATCCCCCCTCAAAATCAGCTTACAAAATCTATAATTATTGTCTTCTTTGCTAGCTCTGAAGAAAGAAGTCATAAATTTTGATACATTGCTATTAAGGAAGAGAGAACTCCATAAATTTTGAACTCCTAAGAAAGAACTTACTAATATATTGATATTAAGGAAATTTCTTTACCCTTAATTAAAAATTTAGAGTTGAATGGAGTTAGAAATAATTAAGGAAATTTCTTCAACTTTTTAAATTTTATTAGAAATAATTTAATTTTAAATTTTTTTATACTTAATAAAATGATTTATGATCAAATGACAAGAATTCATTATTTATTTTAAATAAATAACAAGTACTACTAATTTTCAAAAAAGTCTCTAAATATTATTACATAAATTAAGATGGAGATAGAATAATTAGTACTCATCATATTCTATATTGAAATTGATGAAATTTCTTCATAATTCAATGGAGTTGTAAGCTAAAGTTGAGTAAATTTTGACTATAAAATGCATAAAAGCAAGAATGGAATGAGTAACAAGAAGATGGTTATTGTTGTCTTTTTATTTTTTTATGTGTTCTTTTAGGTTGTTTCCTTTTTCTTTTGTTGTTGTGGTTTTGCTTTTTTTCTTTGTTCTTGGTGTTTGAGATTTGAGGACTTTGAAACCCTAAAAAATGTTTTCTTGCCTTTGTTGTTATGGGTTTAAGGATTCTTTTACTTTCCTTAATTTCAGCCTGTCTGTCTTGGAACTTACCAATTATAAATACTACCAAAGCTTATAATTTAGTAATCGACGAGGATTGTGATGGAGTCGTAAATATTCTTTCATTCTTAATCAGAGGTCTTAAGTTTGAATTTTCTTGAATATGAAGTAATTTTTGTAAGAAAATGTTTTACCTTCAATGTGAAACTTCCCCGCATGATTTCAGATTTAGTCGAGCTCCAGTGTGAGTACCAAACATCAAATGGAAAATGGATAAGAGAATAAAGTTTATAGTCTAGTGATATCAATAAAAGTCTCCCACGTGTTTTACGCGCGAAATTGGTGAACCGATACCAAGCCATCATGAAAAATAATGAACTTTGACTAATATTTTAAGATGTATTTTTTCATCATATTAATATGAGAAGAATTACAACTCATAACATTTTTCGTGTAGTTTTTAATCATCTAAATTTTAAATTTCAAATATTAAATTTAGCTATTTCACTTTAAAAAAATGAAATATTGACAAGCAAAAGTGAGCAAGAAGAGTATGAAATAAGAAAAGAAATCAATGAGCCTTGATCTACCACCCCATGTTCTTAGTAAATAGGGATTGATTTTTCCATAAATAAAACAAAGAATTACACTTTCTCAACATGTACATCTTTTAAGTGATGGCATATTGAAATTTGATATAAAAAAAAATGGGTGTTTTAACCCCTCCAGAAAACCTCTCTCTCTGTGTATATGTATTTGTTTCTCACACAAGAACATGTAGGGTGATCAGCTGAACCCCGATCGTTTTGATGTTTCAAAAAATTGCAAACAAATTTGTATCAAATTTCTTCGTAGAACAAAATATAGGCTTCACACCGAAGAACTTCTTCCAATGGAACCTCTCGTACGTAGGCATCACTTGCATAATACCACACATAATCTTCCGCGTCCTTGTCTTTCCCAGCAATCTTTGGGCCGCCTCTAACATATGCAACATAGTGACCTCCTCTCATAGTCCCTGAATGTTCCACGACACCCACAAGTCGGTATTTGTAAACCTCCCTCTGCGAGCACCTGCAGTTTATATCATTTCATCATCAGACAACTGAAGTACATATACCAAGTGAGGTCGGGGGAGGATAGCATGTACGCAAACCTTAACCTACCTTATGGTCAAGTAAAATCCGAGAGTCCAAAATCACTACGAGAGCCTACTCAGGGATATAATATGCAGTTTACAAGTTTCTCAATGAGTCTCGCGCTACTTGGTTTCAAATGTGTTCTCTTTCTTTTCTGGTTTCACAGCACAAATCTTGTTTTATTTACTATTATCAATTCTACGCGTCTCAATCTACTTATCTTTGAAAGACAAATTCTATCTTTTCTTTTCGATAGGATTTACTTCAACAGATGTCCCAAGTCCAATAAGTAATCAGCAATAAACTGAGCAAACATTTTTAGAGAATAAATAGTTCTACTGGGAATAGATACTCACAGATCCGCCAATTATTTTATCGTTTGCAAGTGTTTTTGGCGAACCTAAAATTCAGTTCATTACTTATTGGTATACACATACCAATTAGAACAACTTCATACATGAAACTGATAGTCCTAGGAAGAGAGATGTAAAACTCAAAGAACTCGCATTGCTTTCTATCCCCTTGCTCATAAAGGTCACTAAAGAAACCGAGGTTAATTTTTATGGATTGAACCCCACATACATAATCATTCTCAAATGGGTTAGCAATGGAATATAGATTAACACGTTCGTTCATTTGAAAAAAAAAAAGTTGACTGAGGCATAGTAGTCGTTGTTGTTTATCATTTGAATCACAATTTCCATGCAGAAGCCTCAATTAGATCAGTATTACTGTCTAAACGTGAATAATGAGCTGATGGAACAGCTTAGACAGAACCGAGATGCAGAGACAATTATCTAGCTTAACTAATCAAAAGAAAAAACCAAAAGACATGTCACCAAGAGGAGCAAGAAATTAAAAAAAAAATAAAGAAATGGAAAAGACTGTTAATCAGTAACGAAAAGAGAAAAGGCCTCTTAAAATGATACTACTAAGACAATGCTTCCGCATTTTGACCTCAATATGCTTATAACTTTCAAAGGTGCAGAACAGGGAGAGGCAGGGGACGGTGTTTTTGACAGTTCTCTAGAAGCACAAAACAGTAAAAATGAAAACAAACTTCGAAGATCCGAAGAAAGGGAGTACCATGATCCTTCACTGTTCAGATAAGCGACAGTCCGTTTGACCATGTTAAGGATACCACACTTTTCTAAAACAATACCAAACAGTAGTTGCTACTTTTTTGAGTTTCTTAGGGAAATTATATGCCCAAAAAAGATAAAGAAATGCTTCTATTTTAGTTGACGAGATTTATTACTCTGGACAGGTTTTTATTTGAAAGCTATCTATTGTTCACAATCCCCAATCTAAAAAAGTTCCAAAAGCATTTCCAAAGCCTTCGACACACAACTGTGATGCTGATAGAAATTAATCAACAGTGGATTATATATGACAAATAGCTCTGGGGTCACAGTACTCTTTTTCTTTGTTCCCTGAACCCAAACTATGGCCTGGCAAAATCAAGAAACCCAAACAACAACATACATAGCGCTACCCCAGTCGTGTGTATGCAACCTTACCCCTGCCTTGTGCAGGTAGAGTGGTTGTTTCCAAAAGATCCTCGGCTCAAGTAAAGCATCTCTGAGGACTATCTTGAAGGAACAGGTCTCAATCTCAACTTTTCCCTCAACCCAAACTATGGCCTGCCATGGGATTGAAATGGGCAGTTTATTCTGCCACACATTTTTTTTTGAGTAAATTTGCCAATGAATACTCCGCAATATAATAAAACAAAGTATAATATAACATGAGCTGTTGTATCTAGTGAATTGCCATCCCATCCTATGAGCATGTTCCTAGTCACCCTCAGTTTATGGCAGATAGGAATCATCCTGTTGAAAGGACAATTATCATCTAATTCCGAAGCAAAAACCTGATGACACTTGGAAAATGGATTCAGGGCCATATACAAAAGAAAGATGTGATGCGACGAGATGAGATGAGAATTGCATGATTAACTCGGAATTTCAGATGCCGAGATATATTTGTTAACGCTCTAAAATATAAATAATTGTGATGTTGTATAAACTAAAGCACCAAGTCATTACGTGCAAATCGGAACCAAATATTTGTACCACAAGAATATGTATGCATTTTACTAAAGAAACATCATTTAGGCTACAAGACTAGTCTACTGCACCATTGCATGCTTTTAAGTTACTGGAAACCTCTGATGGATTATTTTCCTGACCAAGTTTTGAAATTTACTGACTCACACTCCTGCTTCTTTTGTTCTTTGCCATAATGAATAATCTTCAGACACAGAAGAAAACAGCAATTGTATTCCTCCATAATCTCAATATGATAGTAATTCTTTAATCTAAAGGTCAAGCTTTCTCCAACTGAAGGGCGACAGTCTTACATTTAAACATTCATTCTCAATTCCAAAAGCTTATTATGTTTAAAGAGGACACTTAACTGGTACGGATCTCACAGATTTGACACATAAATGCAGGCTTATATTACAAGATACAGAAAATTGCTCGAATCTCAATTTAATAAATACGACAAAGACAAAAGCTCTGATTTTAATTGATCTTCCAAATGAAGGAAAACTAACACACCTGGGATCAACAAAGGTTGTGAGATCAATAGTATCTCTGAAATTCACATGGCCACTCAGCTTACTTAAGCGTCCGCGAGCATCTTGGCTGAACCTCTTTAGATGAATTGTCAAAATAGGAGGGGCTTTATCAATAAGTATCCTTTTAGTTGCATCTCTTTCCACTTTGACTGCTTTAGAATCTGTCTCGTTCTCACTTTCTCCAGATTCATAATTAGCAGAAAGTTCATCCAACTGCACTCCATTGTTCTGATTGTCGCAATTTACTAGATTACAAGCTTCATCCTGACTTGAATGAACCTCACCTTCTGACGGGTGAGGGACTGGATCTTGATCAGCTCCGTGGCTACTTTCTGGCATGCAGTTTGAGTGTCCGTTTGTTCCATTTTGGTACACCAACCTGTCATCAGAAGCATTTGACAAACCTTTACCGGCACTTCCATTAGTGGCTCTCCAATCAAATTCCCTTGAATTACTATCCTCTGGTGCATTCCCCAGATCCCCTGGTTCAGATTTCAGCAATTTTTTCTTCAATCTCATCCTCTGTTCTCGTAAAAGTTTTGCACAGTTTTCACATTGCCAAGCATGTTCTGTTTTAGATAGATGCTCAGGCTTTGTGAAACAAGCCAAACAACTCTCCACTGACACTGGAGCATCAGCATTATCAACCTCATCTGGATCAGATTCAGTGCTATTTCCAGTAGCAGAACTAGCTTCTCCAAATCCATTTGCCATAGAAGCAGCACCACTTAGTAAAGGATTTTCAGCCGGCCCTGCAACTGGCTCAGGTTCATTAAACAGGCCACCAAAACCATCAAAGTCCAAACTATCTTGTTCACAGCCAGCAGCATCTGGGGACACCTCACTTTCTCCTTTTAGTACGTCATTGGTAGTAGAGGTTTCTTCTTTATATGGAAGCAACAGAATTTCTGAATCTTGTACCTGTAATGGGGCTTCCTCAAGCTTTGAAGATGAATCAAGGTTGGAATCCACCGAGAGGACCCAACTGCTCGATGCTGAGTTATGCTCAACTTCTCTAGCATCCCAGTCTTTAACTGTTACTTCTTCACCAAATTGAGAAGCTATATTGCAGTCTGGTGGCTTACATTGTCCTTGGTCATCCAAGCCCATTAAATCATCTGGAGAACAAGCTTCCTCACCACATATCAATTTACTGTCACTAGGAGCATTCAGATCACTTTGCAAGGAGTCATCATGTTGAACAACATTTTCAGCTGCACAACACTGATTAGACAGAATATCAGCTTGTGACGCAACGTCATCACCCTTAGGCATAATATCTTGATCAAGATACTCCGAACATGCAAAATTGTCAATTGAAATCGACTGTCCATTAAGACCATCGTCATTTTGTTCATTACCATTAGGCAGGATATCTTGATCAAGATAATCCAACCATGTAAAATTGTCCACTGAAGTTAGATGACCAGTAACATTGTCGACATTTTTCTCATTACTAGACGACTTCAAAGAGGAGTATATATTATGTGAAGTTAAGCCCATATTATCAGCCACAGAACTAGCATCAAGAGAATCAACCAATGCACAATCAGAAGGAACTTCTGTTCCTTCAGGGATGGCTGCACTAGACTGTAACTGGCAGAACGACTTGCTCCCGCTTTCTTGAGAACTTTGAGGATTAAGAGAAGCTGCATCTCTGCTAATTTTGGGACGCACTCTTCCACTTCTCTTTGAAGCATGTTTTGCCTTCTTCACTCGGGAAACTGGTTGAACTTTTTTAGATGGAGTCTTCTTCGTGGGAACGGGTAATGAGAGATCCAAAAATGGCTCGTAGACTAATGAAGAGTGTCCACACTCCAGACAAGTAACAGTACTAGAGAGACGACCCCCAAAGATCGCGTCAACATAAGTAGGAGACTTGACATCATCCTGAGAAGACTTGAGTTTCTTTCTTGCAGTCAATTCCTCGGTACATAAACCGTCAAGCAAACAATGAAGCAACTCATGACTGTCGTGCTGTTGATATCCCCTAAACTGTGGAGCCTTCGCACACAGAGAACCAAAAAAGGATTTTGGATTTATAGCACTTCTTGAGGCATCTCCAATACTTGTCTCAGAAAAGAGCTTTCTAAAAGCAGCAGCAAGAGGACCATCACATTCCTCCAGTTCGAGAAAGTAATTCCGTAATCTATTCATTGCTAGAAGGTTTTGAATTATTGAATTGAAAAAGCAAGTGTTCCCCAAATTAAACAATCCCCTAACAACGTAGCCACTTTTTCCGTAGGCACCAATGTCAAGACTAGCTTCTGACTTGATACTGCTTGTGATACTCCCCTTCCCAAACCAAACATCCTCAGCATCAAGACTAGGCCCTTCAGATGGCCGCGCTTTAATCATCTTGGCAATGTCCTGTAATACAACTTTTTGTTCAGCGCCATCCTCCACCTTTTCAGCAGGAATTAGTCTATCACACGGGAAACACCATCGCAAATGAGGATTTTCAAATTGTACAGCCAAGTGGTGGTGGTACTGTCTTGCATGCCGAACTGCATGGCTCTGAGTAGTAGTAGGAAATCCGGCACCTCCGCATGAAAAATGACCACACTCTAAACAGACCCAAATGGCTTTGGTTGCCGACTTTGATTCTCCACCTCCCTTCTTTTTTCCATGTTTACCTTTTCCTTTACCAGCCCGTCGATTAGCTGCTCCTTCCCTGCAGTCTTCACACTTAACAGGTCCTGAAGAGCCAAGTTTAGCAGACACTTTCTCCACATCAATACCCTTATCAATATGGGGGCATAACTTTTTCTCATTCACAGCTGTAACTCCATCCGCAGGTGCATCAACTTTTTCAGTGTCTTGTTGAGCAATAAGATTTGGAGATGCCATGGGATTCTGCTTCTCCTTCGCACCACCTCTAGCCTTTCTCTTAGCCTTTTTCACCATTATTCCCTACAATCAAATCCAGAAAATATCATCGACCCTTCATACAATACTACACTAATACATAAATAACTATGCTACAATATTACATATAGGCACCACTTCTTACCTTGTCCTAACTTTACTTGTTAAAACTGACTTCTCAAAGATCAATTACTTAGATGAATACATAACAGAAGCTCATCACACAATCATTCAGTTCACATAAATAGACCTAAAATGGCAAAGAAGCCAAAAGCTAAATGTCACAACAAAAACAAACCCAGCACAATCCCACAAGCGGAGTATGGGAACAATAAGATGCACATAGCCTTACCCACCTGAATGAGGTAGAGAGGTTGTTCCCAATAGACCCTCGGTAACCCCCTCCTCCTTTAACCAGGCTTGGGACCAACAATGTGAACAAGCTCATACAAGATTGCAAGTCCAGCGAAAAAAGCTAGATGCCGCATTAAAGGGACCAAAATGTGAACAAGCTCATACAAGATTGTAAGTCTAGTAAAAATAATTCCATCCAATAAAGGAAAGCTTATTACTACAAGACGAAATCAACTAAACATATCTTATTCACTTCTCTCCAATCTTATTAACAAATCTACTTACACAAACTCCTAATCAAGAAACTAAACAGCATCAAAACCAAAATCTAAATATTGGATTACACACAAGTACATTCAAAAATTGCAAGTCTAATAACCCATCTCACAAATTTCATTATTCAAACTCTTACCTATCAAATCCCAATTACCCAAAAACATACCATTCACAAAACTCCAATAACTAAACAAATAACAAATCAGCTAAAATTGTCCACTTGGTGAGTACTTTCAATCTTCATATCCATTAGATTAAAAATTCACAAGGGTATCCTAAAAATCGTTTCTTTTTATTAATTTTCCATTCAACAAGTCCAGATACACACATCCCAGTAGCCCAAAAACAAAAAAATCAAGAACAAACAAGTTTAATAAAAGGGGTTGTAAGCATCAGAGATTCTTACCTGAAACTACGAATGAAAAAAGCAAGAGATTTTTCCCAGTAATTTCAACAGATTTAGTATATTATCATATAGAAGGAGCACCTATACAGAGAGAAGAAGAAAAAACGAAAAAATAATAAAAAGGAATGGGGTTTTTGGGGGTACTTCGTAGTATTAATTGGAGAAAAAATCTTTAAATAACAATGGAGATGAAAAGAAAGAAGGAGAATGTTTTAGTTCAAAAACGTCTTGATATGGCAAAATTAAGAGTTAGGGTTGTTAATGCAAGTGATTTGTGGTTAATTACTTATTAGTAGGTTTTAATCAAGGCTTATGTAGTCTAATAATGTTTGTCTAGTGCCACTGCATGGATGGAGTCAAGTAGGACTCTTTGGACGAAAATTATATTATTAATATATGTCATCATCATCATCAATATACTCCAGTGTCTCGAAAGGCTCTCGCTCATTACGGGATGAGGGAGGTCGAATGTATCCAGCCTAACCCCTATGTTTAAAAACATAAAGCGGTTGTTTCCAGATGACCCATGAGGAGTGTCGAAAGTTGGATTGACTAACTGCTACTTCACAAATGAAAGAAGCGTAGACAGTTTAAAGAGTTATTTTGTTTTATTCCATCATATATGATTAAAATTATTTTTTATATATAAATATATAATAGATATTGAAGTTTTTCCTGATGTCGTAGCAGATATGCTTTTTATATTTTAAATCACCGAGTAAAGCATTTGGCTTCGTCGATGAGGGATTATGCTTTTGATTACGAGCTAACTGAATTTAATAATTTTGATACAAATTTTATATTAGTATGAAGAAATTTATTCAATTTGTACAAGTTATTAAATTTTATACTTTATTTGTCTTAAGAATCATAATTATTAAATTTAAGTATATAACTTAAACAAGATTACACCATAATATATTTGATGTAATCTCATAAAAAGAAGTTACAAAAAATGCTAATTTAAAAGGACCAAAATTCTATTTCTTATAAATTTCAAATTTGTGATGGATTTAATATGTTTTTTTTTCCTTTTCTCTACTTTAGCTTTCAAAGAAAGGTATCGGGTGATTTAGTTTTATCTTAAAATTTATTTATTTATAAAAATGCAAAAGCATTATAGAATTATAAAGAGGATGGCTTATCTTTATTGGTAATTGATTATTATCAATTTAACTATTCAGATTTGACACAATAAAAAAATTAAAATTCATTTCGAAATAAGATGACAAATCAAATGAATAATACAAATGAGTTTGACAGATTGCATTTTACTCAAAAGTTCTATCAGTACATTGTAAAATAATTGAAAGCTTGAGAAGCTAGAAATAAAAGTATGAAATTGAACGCAAACAAGGGTTTGATATAGCATCATCAACATCATCATCATCAACATACTCCGTGCCTCAAAAGACTCTCGTTCATTGCAGGGTGAGGGGGGATCGGATGTACACAGTCTAAACCTTATGTTTAAAAACATAAAGCGGTTGTTTCCAAATGACCCATAAGGAGCGTCAAAAGTTACATTGACTAACTGCTACTTCACAAATGAAAGAAGCGCAAACAATTTAAACAACCATTTTGCTTTATTCCATCATACTCTAAAGCCAAAAAATAGTCAATATTTGACTCCATCCGAGATTGATGGATACAAGGATTTTATATATCAAATTACATAAATATAATTTGTTAGTTACTCTTGGATTATTGGTTAATCCATTGAGAAAAAAGTTCAAATAATTAAAAATCGATAACTCAATAAACAATGCTTTGATAGAATAGTAACGCGTTGCACTTTTTTTCTCTCCATATTTTAGATTTTGTCTCATTGTATTTTCATGATAAATTTTTTAATGAGATATCTATAAATGCGAATTATAAAATATCTGTTATTAGACTTTTCTTTTCATTAAATTTTTTTTAGTAAAATTTTAATGAGAGAATAATTATATTATTTAAATATGAATGTTCATAATTTCCACATGTTATTCTCACCATTGTATGTAGTAAAATACTTATACTCCACTATATTTTTATTAAACGCAATCTTAAAGATTAATGTCATGTTTATAACATTTTCTGAGTTCTTTTATGTAGCCTCATAAATAAAGATCTTAAAAATAATTTATACACATTTTAAAAACACTCAAAAAAAAAAAGAGAAATTTTCTTCACTCTTTTCTTTTACCTCTTTTTATTTATTACTTAATTTATGTTTATTTTTTTCAATTCCACTTTACAATATTACACATTTGAGTTTACCATATACTTTTTGCTCATTAATATTAGAGTGGCTTATCGGGTGGATTGGATATATAATTTTACTTAACAATTTGACTTATTGAATATCAACTTTTAAAATTTACTATTCTGCTAGTCAATTTATAAGACATCAGTTGATTCGATAACAAATTAATAATTATTGAATAGTTATCAAGCGATGTATCAGTTAACTTCTAATTATTATAATACCTTTTTTTCAACGAATATACAGTTACACCTTATAAAAATATTTTTTCTTTTTGTTATTTTAAATGCATCGAGTCAGTAAGTAATGAAAGAAAAAAGTAAAGACAAAAGAAGCACAAGTTAGACTTTAGATTAGACTTTAGAGTATTAGAAATTAGAATGAAAAATAAGCTAAAAATGAGTTTTTCTGTGCCTTTACCTTTTTAAACCTTTAGTGCTTTGTTAATTTGCTCGGTACTACAATAACATATTCAATGATATTCCACAAGTGAGATTTAAAATTTGCTCGGTATTCTTTAAGATAATTTATATAAGATTATGAAAATTAAATATATAATTATTTTTATATATTACGGTAAAGTATAAAATGAGGTTGATATGTTGAATGGTAATATTTAACAAATTAACGATTTGCTCGATAAGAAAATTGAATATTTTGCCCCACACTGATAAATCATTAAAAATTTTCAATTATTTATTTAATAATTTAATATTACAATAAAGTAATTTTATAATTAATTTATCGATTATCATTTGATTTTAAATATCACTAATCAATATATACAACTAATAGATCAAAACACGTTATGTACAACTATGGAAATGATTTATTTATTTTCTTTACTAACACGATGTTACCACCCTTTTTTTAAAAAAAAAAATTACAAAAGAATTTTAAAAATTATTTTTATTTTCCAATTAAACGGTGATTAGGAGAAAAAAGTCAAAACAAACTATTTAAACAATTAACCCTTTAATTCTCCATTATTACAAATCTTCCCCTGCCACTTTATATTTTCTTCTATTTGTCTTTCTTCAGCGTTTCTTTTGGTAAAGACCATCTTCTGATTCTTCTCCACCGACCCATTCAACTACCTTACAATGACTCATATCCTTCAAAATCCATGTATTTTTTTATGTAATTATGCACAATTCTTGCAAATTTCAGTTTTTTATTGTTTTGATTGGTAAATTTGTTGGTATTTTGCTAAAGTTTGGTGTATTTTGTGTTTTGTCTTGTGGGTATTTGAGATTCATGCTTGTTATTGTTTGTATGGTGTTGTCGTTTGAATTTTTGTGGTAAAGATTGTATCTTTTTTGTGTTTAGGTTTGTGGGGTATTGAAATTAATTGAGATTTATGCTTATTGTTGAAATTTTTTGATAAAACTTGTATCTTTTTTGTGTTTAGGTTTGTGGGGTATTGAAATTAATTGAGATTTATGCTTATTGTTGAAATTTCATGATAAAAATTGTATCTTTTTTGTGTTTAGTTTTGTGGGGTATTTGAAGTTGGTTGAGATTTATGCTTATTGTTGTTTGTATGGTGTTTTCTTTTGAAATTTTATCACAAAAATTGGATCTTTTTTGTGTTTAGTTTTGTGGAGTGTTTGAAATTGGTTGAGATTTATGGTTATTGTTGTTTTTATGGTGTTCTCTTTTCAAATTTTATGATAAACATTGGATCTTTTTTGTGTTTAGTTTTGTGGGTATTTGAAATTAATTGAGATGTAGTTTTTTTCTGAATCAATTGTGAGTTTTGTGATAAAAATTGTATCTTTTTTGTGTTTGGTTTTGTGGGTACTCTAGATTGAATGAGATTTTATGTTTCCTTTTTTGTCTAATGGTGTTTTCTTGATAGCATGATTTTGTGGGTGTTTAGAATCTAATCAGATTTATGTTTTGTTTTTGTGTTTCTGGGTGTTCTAGTTTTTTTTTTGGGGTAAAAGATTGTACCTTTTTTTTTGTGTGTGTGTTTAGTTTACTGGATAGTTCAAATTGGATGAGATCTATGTTTCCTTTTGTGTGTCATGGTGTCAATCTTGGTAACTTTTGTGTGTAACTTTGTGGGTACATGACATTTAATTCGGTATCCGGTTACCCACGTTGAAGCCCGACTAATCTGGATTCACTCCGGTTAGTCCCACATTTGTGGTAAAACATTCCCTCACAAATGCGATTCCGTATCCAAAGGGACTTGAAACCCGAGACCTTGGTTAAGGGTGAATGAGTACTTACCACTCCAGCACAACACATGTTGGTAGATCTTCTTTTTTCTTAAAAAAAAAGTTTTATGGTGTTGTTGTTTTGGATTTGTATATTTTTGTGTTACCATGACTGATTCAGACGAGGAAATCAGAGGGAAAAGGATAGGGAAAGAGCTGCAGCTCGGAATGGTAAACCCAAGAAGGGACATGATGATGGTTTGACTCCTGAGCAGCGTCGTGAAAGGTTTTACTTATTTTCTTAATCATACTACTTGTATAGGTTCAATGTATTTTGCCTTGTGTTAATTCTGGATTTTGAGTTTTGATGTTTATTTGTTTGTTGAATGTAGGGACGCAAAAGCTCTGCAAGAGAAGGCTGCAAAGAAAGCAGCAAAAGAGGCAGCCGGGGGTAGCAATGCTGGAACTAAAAAGGATACCAAGAAATAGAAAGCTAGGTGTTGTTACTTCCATTGCAGTCAGTAAATCATCTTTCGTCTTTGTTTGTCATGTTGTTCGCTGTTTAAATGCTGTGATTCAATACAACTGGCCATGCCTGGATTGTCAATCCATCTGGTTTTGAACTATCTTGTCTTTCTTTAGTATGATAAGCTCCACCTAGTCACCTGTGTTTCAGTTGTTGAATACTTGTGTAAATTATGTTGATAGAGAGTTGTAATGCAATTTACGCAATGGAAAAGGCAGGGTTGATGTGATATTAATGTCATTAGTGGAGCCTTTTGTGCTATTTGCAAATTTATTAGTTGTGTTATTCCTTTCACTTGAGCCGAGGGTCTATCGCAAGAAAAAACCTCCCTACCTTGTAAAGAGGTGAGGTTTGCATACACAATACCCTCCCCAGACCCACCTCACCAGTGGGATTACACTTAGTATGATGTTGTTTATTGTGTTATTCCTCGATACTGTATTCATAGAATGCAGAAGGTTTCCTTCCAAGTAAATACAGTTTCTCTTGGAAAACAGAACAAAGGCCTTGTCGGTGTTCAAAACTTCTGCACTGTATTCTCTTGATGCCAATTATGGTCTAAGATGTGAGATTTGATAGCTTTCAGATTATTCGTGGATGATGTTAACATACCTTTAGGAGAGCTGTGACCTTTGTGGTGCTGCACCTTCCAACATCCATGGCTTAAATAGGTGCTTCGAGACAGTTCTAGCCTTTCTACCTCCCAAGATAGGATTAAGGATCGCTACTCTCCTCATATCCCACTTCCGGGAGTTGTAGGTTCGAGACAGTTCTATATGGATAAAGACTGGATAATAGTTTCTGCATTTACTGCCTGGTTTGGTACATTAACCTCACTATGTAGAGGATTATAGGAGCTAGCTTCACAGTGAATAATAATATTATCGCTTACTTTATCTCCCTCTTAAGTTTTCAGTCACTCCATATCGGTGCTCATCCATAGAAGTACTGTATAATTGCTGCATTTAACTTTAGATTTCCGCTAGTTAGAGGTATTGGATATACCCTTTGGGGTGGCCCGGTGGTTTAGGCTTGAGACTTCCATGTTGGAAGTCTCAAGTTCAAAACCCCTTGCCAGCGTAAGCCTGAAGTTTGCCTTTTGGGTCGAGCTCATCGCATGGGGCTTGTCTAGTGCGGGTTACCTCTCCTATGTGGTTCGTGAGCTATTATTCAGAAGCAAGGGTTTATCCTGTGTGTACCCAAAGGGGAGCAGCTGCGAGTTTCCCTTGTCATCAAAAAAAGGTATTGCATAATGGTCGAGGAAGTGAGTGAAAAACATAGGAAGACTGATCAGGATTTGAATTCCAGCAAAAACAAAGATGCTAGATGAATTTCTTTGCATCTGTTTAAGTCTTGATAGACAGAGTTTCCTGATACCAATGTTGGTGAGGGGTGTTAGTGGAACAGTCAGACACCTAGAGTTATTAAGGTGCATGCAAGGTGGTCCGGACAGTGTCCAAGCTTTCAAAGAATTTTGTCAAAAGCTTCTTATAGATTGTCCATACGCATAACGACTTGCAATTCACTATTAACATTTCCAGTTTACATAACTGTGTTTGCAAGATAATGTGTTCGATATTTGTTAAGTTGTATCTGAACTGCCTATGCTTGTGATTTTACGCTGTTGTGATATTCCTACAACTCAAGTTGCTCTCAAGTCTTTTGTGTTATGAGGAAAACCATCAGCCATGAAATCTACAAGTGTTTCTGATTTTTGTTGTTTAAATGGCTTGAGAAAACTCCATACTGGTTTAGTAACTTGGGGGTTAAATTGGTTGTAGATTGAAAACTAAGTTGCTCGGACTCTCCAAAAATGCTTTTTCACCCTCAGAATCGTCAAAAATACACTATTTTTGGAGGATTCGACAAGCACTCGTCATTTTTGAAGAGTCTGAGCAACATAGCTTGAAAATGTATCATTCATGTCAAGCTGCTTCAATTTCAAGAAAAAGCAAAGGAAAAAAAGAGAAGAAGATGGATTTATTATTGGTCAGAACATGAATTAATTACAGTACCAAGTTCGTTTAAATTTATGTGACATTTTTTTTAGTAAGAATACTATTTTCCTTTCATATTTAATAATAATTTAACTTGAAAAAAATCAAGAGAAACAGGAAAATTTGTATAAGATTGGTGCAAAGATTTCAATAATTTACTATAGATTACAAGCTTCAAAAGTTTTTCTTCCTTTACCTCGTCAAGCTTTTTTAATTATAAATTGGAACAAAGAGAGTACTTCTCTCTTCTTTCATATTAAAAGGTGTTACTTTTCCAATCTGTTCTAAAAAGAATGTTACCTTTTCAAATTCAAGATGATTTAGCTTTAATTTCATTCTTTCCTTTATTGGTATACTTTTATAGCCACAAAAAATACGAGTAAATTTGACACGCTTCAAAAGTTCTTTTCTTATACTATTGTGCTGTATAACCAACTTGTGCAAATTTTAATTAATTTCATGAATTATCTTGTTCGATAATTTTGTCGAGTAACATTTAAATGGATGGAAAGATTTACCTAGTATTTTTGACCCATGATTTTTTCGCTTCATTGATTATTTGTCTACCTGTGCCAAAAGTTTCTCTTTTTGTCTTTATCAAATTTTATGCCTAATCAAATTTTGTCACATATAATAAAATGATAAGAGTGGTAAAAGTGTCCCATCTAATATGTCAAATTTTCAAATAAGATGATGAAACAATTCGACATGAATTTGAAAATATATATTTTCCATCAACCTCCACATTTTATATTAAGAAAATAAGAAATATGCTAATTTTTTCAAGGCAGATGAAGGGGAGCCTTCAAAGTAAGAGCAATGATAAAGTCAATTTCGTGTGACCTATAAATCACGAATCTAAATGGTACAAATAATGATAATACATTTGTTAGGGTAAACGATTTATATTATAGCCCTTATTGTGCAATCTTTTTTTCAGATTTTACATAAGAAAAGTCTTGTGCACCGAGTTCGTCTTTTTCAATTAAGACAGATAAGCCTGGAGAAGTATAAACCAAAAGCCTTTAAGAGTTGGCTTTTGGTTGAAGCAAATAGAGAATAAAAGAACATGCATCTAACAAGCAAAGATGTGCCTTTATTCTAACATTTATTCTCACTTTATACGAAGTAATAGAATATTATTTATTGAGTTTATTTTTTCAATTTTACATTATACCAAAAATTTTATGCAATCGTCAAGTTAAGTTGATCTACAATAACAAGTGATTCTTCCTATAATCCACCACACTCATCCAAGTTTGAATGAGTAATCAGTTTATTTTGATCCGTTGTTTAAACTTGAGATGATATACGCTAAAATATATAATCCAAATTGTTATATGAGGAGTTTGATGGAATATTTTTTTTCTTTTCATTTGATATGTTATACATAATCATAATTTTAAAGAAAGACTAATTCAATTTGATGCAAAGTACATCACCAAATAAAAAGAACTAATTGAAACAAAGATTAACATGCATCATAAAATGATAAAAAAAACTTTTTCCTACATGGTTTGATCGTTAGTTTTCGGCTTTTCGCCTTTCAAAATAGTCTGATCTTTAGGTTTTGCCCTTAAGAACTCGAAGTTATGACTAATTATTTAGAAACTGAAGTCATTCTTGAGCATGCCTTGTGAGATATTTGTAACACCTCACACTTTACATGTACTTGTCCTATCCACATGAAGCATGATATGACTTTTGTCAATTTAGCAATCATTTTTAAAAGTGCTTGAATCTCAAATTAGAGGGCGATATATATGTCTAACGCTGAAGAGGGTCGAGTGTAAATAAGTTTTAAGTCAAATTGAGGAGATTACGGCCTTAAACGAGGTGAAAGAACTGAGGTGCTTGTAGGACTTAGGAAGTTAGCAGGTGAGTCACCTACATGCTTAGCTTAAATATGCTAGCTAAACGGAGACGAGGCCCGACGCCAAATCTGTCCAAGTCAATAATGAATAAAGTCCATATTAAGGGTGTAACTTTATCCCATGTTTTAGCACCGGTAAATGGACAATATTTTCAGCCCAAGAATAATAGAGAAAGAGCTCAAGTACAACACAACTCACTTGGTGAATTGGGCCAAAACTAAGTAAGGAGAAAATGAAAAAGTGGGCAGCCAAGACCCAATCAATTTGAACCCAATAAGATCTAAGTGAAAGGGGCAAGAGGCTGCATCACCAGATTAATAAAGTAAGACTAAAAATGCCTTAGTAGATCGGCCAAAATCCCCCTTTAAAAAGGATTTAAAACAACTCCCTTAAGTCATTTTAATTTGGACAAAAAATCTACTTTCTTAGTTATTCTTTGCTCTCTTTCAACGTGCGAAAAGTAGCCCTCACAACCTTACAAGGGTTCCTAAAGCAAGCCTAAACCTTGAAGTTAAAGGTAAGTAATGATACTTGTGTACATAGTATAGTTTGTTTATGAAAAACAAGAAGTATATGCTAGTTATGCTTGTGCTGAAAATTTGAACAACATATGTCCTAAGAATTGTTGTGCATTTTCCTTGTTACTTAAGAGGCTTTTGTCTTCTTGGTTGGATGAGTTATGAAGTAAGACTTATGTTCTTAACAAGGTTTATTTTGTTAGTGATGTAACCAGGCTGCTACACCTTATTTACAGCCTGCAAAAGTGAGTTCTTATAAGATATTGTAATTGTGTTCTTAGTACGAACTTGTGGGCTGGTGGTTGGGAATTGTTGCTCCACAACCTCCATCTATTTTGGAACTATTTTTGGACTATTTTTGTATGTGTATGTATGTTATATGCAGTTTGGTTGAAGTTAAAAATAAATTTGGGATTGTTGACATTGAAATGTAGTGAGACGACGTAATGTTATGCCTCCTACTTATATATTTTGTATAATTATTATGTGTTGTGCTTTGTGGGCTGTTGTAAGACTGTTATGGCACTAAAACAGGCTGCACATGATATGTATATGAGAATGTGTATTAGAAAATACGATTAGAGGTGAAAAGGTTGAAAGGATACGCTCGGATTTAAAATTATACGCTTGCTGCCCTTGTATTATTTTTTTATGAGATCGGGCTGCCAAGATGTATCTATTGGCTGCTAATGCTAGTTTTATCACCTACTATATTGTAGGTAAACATTTGGAGGAATGGAATATTATCTCGAGGTAATAGCAAGGTCGTACAACGAGGTATGTAAAGCTACTCGATTTCGTATTACTTGGCATGAAATCTAGATTCTTTCTTGGTGCATAGAGGCTACCTACTCCGACGTAACAAATAACCATGTCTCCACTCTTTCACATGTTCATGTGCTTCCATACATAGTCACTTGCAAACCTGCATACATACTTGGATACCAAGATACACGAGTTCATTCTGCTGAATAAAGTTCATGTGTTGTTCTACCTCCTATGCACTTCATTATTTGTGTAATCTACTCCTTTCATTATGGTGGTGTCTTTTGTGATTATTTACATGTCACTTGCTTAATCTACAGTCTTATAGCTGTAATATTATGACCACCAAAAGAATCATCTCAAAGGTAATTGAAAGATAAAGTAAAGTATATTGCTTATTGATAGGTGGTAACTCGAGGGGTGGAAGAATCACCTAGCCAGGGTCGATCCTATCACGGGGGTAGCCCAAAGGGTGAAACGAAAAGCCTAGCCAGGGCCGATCCTGATATATATTTACCACTGATCAGCTGGTTATTTATATTACATATTGTGCACAAATTATACAGTAAAGGTAAAATAATAAAAAGAACACAAAGCACATGATCCCATAGTATAACTAAAAGGGGTCTCTTATCCTACAACAGTGCATAGTTTCATTTGAGTTGTTACTTCATATACAGTATTTCCTACCTTATATATTCAGTACCTTATCTCGTACTGGCGTCCCTTACGGGGGACCTGCATTTCATGCTGCAGGTACAGGTGCTAATAGATCTCCCCAGTAGGAGTACAAGATACCCAGCTGTTGTTACCAAGCTCTAGGTTGCTTCGGAGCTTTGTGTGTCTAGAGCTTATAGTTTTGTATTGTATACTTAGTCGAGACGGGGCTTGTCCCGACCTTTATCAGATACTTTTTCTTATCTAGAGGCTTTGTAGACTATGTAAATTAAAGTGTGGCCATGTCTCGTACTTTAGACAACGTGGCTCCAACGGCCTAGCCATATGCATTTCTCCTTGACTTGTTATTACTGTTTACTTCTTTAAAGGCATGTTGAATGTAAAAATTCCTTATAATATGTATAGAAAACGCATAAATACTAGTTGATTCTCCCGAACTTTATCGGTAATGGGTGCTAGTCCGCCTTAATAGGACTTTGGGCGTTATAATACGAAAATATAAAACTTATGTCTCCCAAATATAAAGTTATGTCATTGCTGGATATGGGGTAGGAGATTTAGGGCCAAGTATCAGCCCACTTTCGGTTCACTCGATGGCCCAAACTAGTGATCCGTTCCATTTAGCCCAAGGATAAAAGCAAAACCAACAAAACGTATAATAAATAAAAATTATGCAAAATGACAAACATTTAATGGTTGTTGCATACTTTAGTTATTATTTAGGTAACTATTGCACGTGGCTACAGTTTCATTAGTCTTCGCTGAATTTGTATAATTTGGTTTTTAATCATATAAATTCAGAATTTGTATACACTTATCTCAGCTATTTATATATAATTTTTCGATACATTCAGTTTGTATAAGTTATGAAAGATTCATAACTGTTATCTATTTATATACAGTTTTGTTGATACGTTTGATTTGTATAAGTTATGAAATGTTCATAACTAAATATATAGAATTTGTATATACTTACCAACTTTTGTATATTGGCAAGCACAGTATACAAATGAAAATACCCATAGAAAACGAAATAATAGTTATGGAACATATTTACTAATTAGGTAAACTATAACTAAGAGGTGTAATTAAGATATTTCTTTTTGCTATTTTGGAAATTTGCTCAAATATATATTTTTCAAAGAAATCTATTTTAAGAAGTAATCTTCATAGTGAAGAAGATAGAATAAGTCAAATGAGTTATTGTTGGATCTTCTTTTAATTAAAATAATTTAATTAGTAGTCAATTTTCATGATGCAACGTTTGCATAAATATTCCAATTTGTGGCCAAAAAATAAAATGACATGTGGATATATTTATATCTAATTTCAACTTGTGTATTACAAAATTGTGGAAAATAAAACAAAAGATAATTTTTATTTAATTATATATTAACAACAACAATAATATATTTAGTACAATTCTGTAAATGAGATCTTGGCAGGATAAAGCGTACACAAATTTTATCGTTATCTCATGAAGATAAAACTTAGAAGTTGTTTTCAATCGGCTCCTGATTCAATTAAAATATTTTAAGTGATACATTTAAAAGAGAAAATATGAAAATAAAAGAGGGTATGTCTAATGACCTCATTTAAAAATAACACTTTTTCTCATAAAATAATATTAGTATAGATACTTAGGTGCAAATGTGGTCCTAATTTTGGTTTATCCTTTTCCTAATAACGTGCAATCCACACTAATCATCATATATAGGCTATATGTTAAAGTTCAATTAATATAATGTTTATGGTTTTAATCAATATTATCATCTTTAATACTCCTATTAATATGAGATAATTAATTATGCATTGATTTATTTTTTTTTTCCTTTGAATTTAATTCCGAATAAGATTGATTACCAACCTTTCCGCATGTTATTATTTGTTCATTAGCATTTTTAGTTTCTTTTTAAGGAAAAATTACGCGTGTAAGCAAATATATACTAGTTAATTAGTTAACATAATGATACCATGAATTAATTATGGCTCGCGGTAAATACCTAACTATAATTACCATTTGAGTTTTGTATAATTCGTGCAATTTATACAAACTTTGTGCGCGAATCAAATTGTATAGCAAAATATACAAACGTCGTGAATTGTATATCGAATTATACAAATATTATACAAAACTATGAATTGTATACTAAATTATACAAATGTATACAAATATTGCACGAATTATATAAACGTTGTTATAAATAACTATAGTTACGAAATGTTATTATCCAAATTATACCTATGAAACATAATTATGCTTTATATGTTTACCATTTATAAAATTTGCTCTTTTTTACAATATTATTTTGTTATATTATTGTTACGTTATAATTCTCTTATTTTTGTTACTATATATTATATTTTATATTTTTATTATTTTTTTAGCCTATTTTTATTTTGAGTCGAAGGTTTGTTAAAAACAGTCTCTTTTGCTAATCTATTTTCAATTAAGTAGGTAATGTTTCTTAATTAATTTGTGGTCCTTAATTACTCTTAAATTATGAAACACTCGATTCCTTCCTTTTTTCTTTTTAGTTAATTTATTACTTTTCTTTGCACTTTTTCTAAATATTCTATTTTTTTCTCCTCATAAGCATGCTTGGCAATAAATTGTAAGGTTAATTATTCAAGCGAAAAAAAAAATGTGCCTAATAAATACCTTCAACTATCGCAGCTCGCACACACAAAAACAACGAGTGATTTTTTCACGTTATTTTAATTTTGGTGAACGAAATTACTTATGGGATAAATATTTCTGAAATTAGTCAAGATGCACAAGCTGGCTGTATATATACTAAAGTTATTAAAAAGAAAAAAAAATTATAAAAAGGTTCATTATTTAATTTAAAAAAAGAAAACAAAAAAAGTGCTTAATAGATACCTTCAACGATTGCAACTAGCACAAACAAAAACAACAACTGATTTCTTCACGTTATCTTAATTTTGATGAGCGAAATTACCTGTCTGACAAATGTCTCGTGAAACTAGTCAAGATGGCTAACCGCAGAGTTATTAAAAAAGAATACTTTCAACAACAATGGAGTAGTTCCATAAATTTGGATTATTTTATTCTAATTCTTACATAATAATACTTAATTAACAATCCCTTTTTAGTCGTTTAGGCTAAACTAAACAAACTTATCCTAGGATTATGAAAATGTCAATGGTGGAATGAATATGACACCCTAATTAAATTAATTAAAATTATCAACTAAATTAATCCATTTTACATTTGTGGCCCAAATTTAAACTAAGGGAAATAAAATATAATAATTAAGAAATTAACGTTGAGTCACTAACATCGCGACACGTGTTGTAGTCCCACTTGTTGTCTGATTACTTTGTCAGAATTTCAGCTTATCTACCAGCTAATTAATGGTTGGTCGATAATTATTTTAGTTTATCTTTCTTAATTTTTATTAGGTTTTGCTTAATTAAATTGTGTAAATAACCATAAAATGTGTCTAATTATTAAAATAACCAAAAAGTGCAGTGCGGTAGATCGTGGTTATAAAATAAATAGCCATTTTGGTGGAAGTCATGATGGTTTGTTTGTTAATAAGGAGTATATTTGGGCAAGTAATACATAGTTTTCATACTAATAAAGGATATATTTTTTTAATAAAAAAATATTGCTGTATTTCTACATATATTGCCAAATATATACTTTAAAATATACATACATATACACTCGACCTAGTTTTAAAATACTCGAAAAGAAAATAATTGAGATTCACATTGAACCCCTTCGACAAAAAATTATACAATTTATATATAGTAAAAATAATTCTTTATGTATATATATGATAAATGTCGAACCCCCTTTGATTAGTTCGTGTTTTGAACCCCTAAAGAAAATTTTGACTCCGCTACTGACTGAAAAAGCTAATTAAAAGGGAAACCCTTCCAAGCAATCATATATATGTCGTCCCTATTTTTAGAAATTGTGCAAATATAATTTTTGGGATTAATATAATATTAGATTAATGTCTATTATCTGCAAATATTTTTTCATAAGATTTTTAGTTTGCTCGATAGATTGGATTTTTAGATTGTGACATGCATGTTTATCATCACTAAAAATTATTTGTTTTATTATTTAATCAAATTTTCAATATAATCTTTTCTTATTATTTATGTGATTGTTCAGTATTTGCAACCACAATCTACCAAACTTAATGAATGTAAATTTGTTCCCATTTTATATTGCCTTTAAACTCATATTATGTACTTCCTTATGGTTATTTTTACTCATCCTATTTCATTTTAGGAGAGTTAATTTAATTAATTTTTTTCATCAATTTCGGATTGAGTCAAAGATTTATTATTTTTTGACTTTGGGGTATGATAGAATAAAGCAAAATGACTCTTTAAACTGTCTGCGCTTCTTTCAATTGTGAAGTAACAGTTAGTCAATGCAACTTTCG
>JAOTQJ010000111.1:23860210-23876862 GCA_025642045.1 Solanum sejunctum | reverse complement strand
GATTGAGTTTCAACTTAAAATTTTCCTCCAAATTTAGAGTCAAATTTGGATATTGTGCCTTATCATTACTAGTCACTAATAATAACTATTATTATCACAATCACCGCTAGAAAATATATTCACCATTACTAGCTAGCCTACATATTTCATTTTCTTATCATATAATAATTTAATTTTATTAATATTCAATTAATTTTATTTGAACTGTATATTTATTATGTATATATAAAAGTTATATATATATATATATGTGTGTGTGTGTGTGTGTGTGTGTATTCAAATGTAGAAAAATAAACAATTTTAGTTATTTAATATCTACATTTAGACACTATCCTAAAATTCTTGACTTCTTGTGAAAGTATACATATTCAAATCTCTATTTTTTTTTTTAATTTTTTTTAAAGCGAAGCCTAAGCCACTCTTAAAGAACCTCAATTAAGCTAATCTAATTTTACGTAGAGTTGTACACAAATTGAGTAAATTCAATTTTGGGTCGATTTCACAGAGTATATATAAACTAACCCCCTTCTTCATCAGTAGCGTCTTCTGTTCCCTCAGCAGTCAGCTCCAGCTCCAGCTTTAGCCATGGTACTCACCTTCACCACTGCTGCGCATTCACTTCTCTACTTTCATCTTTTCAATCTCTTTTCTCAATCTAACAATTTTTGTTTCCATGGCATATGCGCAGGATTACATGAAAACAGCAGTCCCTTCTAACCTCTTCACCGAGCGTGGGTCCAATATCGTCGTCATCAATCCAGGTACTCTAAACCATAAATTCTCTCAATTTCCAGTTTTTTTTTCTCGTTTACTGTTAGCTAATTACTTAATCACTGTAATTTAGGTTCCGCAAATATCAGAATAGGATTGGCTCAACAGGAGACTCCATTCAATATACCGCATTGCGTTTCTCGTCGCACTAGTCAGTTACCTAAACGAAATGTTCAAGATCAAGTAAGTCCAATTTGTTTTGAGTTTTGTTGTTAGGTTTGCAATTTTATGTGTTTTTTCTCAAAATCATGTTTTGAAGTTTTAGTTGATCTTTAGTTTGTTGAACAAATTTCAAATGTGTATTTTTAATGTGATTGAATGTGTTTTGATGACGTCTTTTTTATTTCTTGTGTGCTTAGATGCTGAATTCTCAGGTTACAACTGCACAGCATGTGGAGCGGGAAAGAGCATATGACATTGTTAGTACATGAGATATAGTAAACAATGTTTCTCTATTATATATGTGAGCTTATGAAACTTTATAGATGGATGACATGAATATTTTATAACATATTTTTTTTTATTTTTTTAAAAAATCAGATCGCATCGATATTGAGAATTCCATTTTTGGGTGAGGAGGTAGCTAACAGTTCTTATCCACGCAAGGTACCAGGGAGAATTGTCTATGCTTGTTAAAGTATAATATGAAATTTGTTTTGTGGAGTCTAAAATATTTCAGCTATTGAAGCTCAATTTTATTAGCAACATTTAAAGGAATCGAAACTAGTTGAACTACAAAGTACATATAGTCATGCTTCCTGGAATACCTCTATTGACAAGTTTTTGCGTGTATTTTGTGTTTATCTATGCAGATGGGGCGTGTAGACGCATACCCTCCGCAAAATAACACGAAAGAGCCAGTGTTTACTTGGACTGATGTTTTCGAGAAAGATGTCCCTCATTCTTCAACCACAGGTGAGAACTGTAACCTGTTAATTCTTTGAATGAAGCATTTATTTGTTTAGGTTTGGCTGTTGCACTCTCAATACTGAATGTTATAGGTGGCCTATATTTTTCTTGTAAACCAACTATATATACAGAGACACAATATTTTGTATGGAATCTGAATACTCTTTTAGTCTCCTATTCATTCTTCTTTGCACGCAAGTGATGTCCTAGCCAATTATTGAATGGCAGGCAGCCCTATGTTCCAGATGGCTTGACAATATTTTTTGCTGTTGATGTCTAAAGCAGCAGAATGGTTTCCTCTCTATAATACCACTAGTGCTGCTGTGAGTGGTCTAATTCATATTTTCTAGGAGATCTTCAAATGTTTAGATGTCATCTGATATTACTGTGTCAAGCTTCTTGGATGACCAATGAGCATTACGACAAGGGTATTATATATGCCAACTCTTCCATAGTTTCATAGTGATGACCTGATCTTAAATTGTGGAGTTGGAAATGTAATTTTTCTTTCTCAACATTTTCATTTTGTATACTAAGGACTCTTTGGCTATATCTCTATTGGAAATTTTGCTTCTACCTACTGTGCATATAAAAGATTTCGATGCTTGTACACCATGAGAAGACTACTCATTGATACATCCATGTCGGAGAGATGATATTTTCTGATTGGTTTAGCTTGTTTGATTTTCAATAGTAGCTGAACGTGTTTAGTTTGTTTATTCTGTTATTTTCACCTTGATATCAAGAATGAGTAAGTATGTTTTGCAACAGCAGAAGAAGATGTACCCAAGGAGGGCGATACGAGTGAGTCATCCTTGCTGAACGAAAACAAGACTAAAGTTGAACCTCTTTCCAGTGAACGTAAATATAGAGAGTACATATGTGGAGAGGAAGCTCTAAGAATATCCCCAACTGAACCATATTGCTTGTGCCGTCCTATACGCCGAGGTCATCTAAATGTATCTCAACATTACCCGATTCAGCAGGTAATATCTTGTGTCATTATTTCTTTAGATGCATGGAAAATTTGATGTGCATCTGTTTCACAAATTAGTAACTTCACTTTTGAAATGAATGGCTTTGGATTTCCCATTCCAATTTTTTCATTGAGCATTGGCATGTTTTTTCAAAAACTTTTCAATTGTTTCTTCGAAAGGTGTATAAGTGCAACTTCTTTCAGATTAACTAGAGTTCCAGTGATCATTATTTTAATATAGTGTTTTGAGAATTTAGGTTCTCGAAGACCTGCATACTATATGGGATTGGATTTTGATTGAGAAATTGCATATTCCCCATCGTGAGAGAAACATGTACTCTGCAATCCTTGTTATTCCAGAGACATTTGACAGTCGTGGTATGCATTCTATTTTTTCCTTTTCATTTTTTTCTGCGTCTGAAACCAGAACTTGGTTAAATATATCTTTAAGCTAGAATCTTGTTATTTTGGTCAAATCTGCGTATTTGGGATAAATACTATAAGGTGCATACACCACTAGATCTTGTAATTTAGCTGCTCATAGTCTAGCTAGCTTTGTTAATTCATCTGCATAGGGTCTCTTATGTGTTGCCCTGAGTTGGTCCATAAATGCCATTGTGTTATCCATGGGACAACTGTTTATGTTGATGAAGTAATGTGAAGTTTCAGCATTCTAGAGAAAATAAATACTCCACTAATTGGACTATCAATACAAGGATATGTGTGTGACTGTATGAGTCCCCAGCTGCCCAGCCTTCGTGGGCAGGTTTACTGACATTTGTAAGTGTGTGCTGTAGTAGGTGGAGTAGTTCAGGTTTGCGCAAGTTGGCTCAAACACTACTATCATTTAACAAAAAATTGTGACAGTGTGTTTTCTTACATATGCGCTGTCCTGCAGACTGAAATGAGGATAATCAATTTAATTGACAATAGATTGAGCTGAATCCAAAGAGCTGTTCTGGTCATGTTTCCACCAATTTTGGAAATGGAAAGTTAATGCAAAGAAGAGAAGTACAAGAAGTTGGTGAATTGAATAGGAAATGAAAATTAAGATTTGTAGGCCCAAGAGGAAGTTATGACCCCATGTTCCTTCCCAAGAGTGCTTTATCTTTCATAAAGCTCACAGAGGGTTCATAATCCATGCACAAACAAGGTAAAAGAGTTTTCTAAGATTATAGATGCGGTCAGTGAGGATTCATATAGCCAAATCCGACTTGTTTGGACTAACACATTGTTGTTATCTATGTTGTTGTACATGTGTGTGACTTTACCATATGAGCACCCCTTTCCGTCATTGATATAGCACTTCTTGTTCCTTTAAAATGTAACACTTCTTGTTGTTTATGCAAGCAGAAATTAAGGAAATGCTATCTATCGTGTTGCGTGACTTGTGCTTTGGTTCAGCAGTAGTCCACCAGGTGATGTTATGTTGCTGAATTTTTTTGGCATTATTGTAAAGTGATTGTATGCACACAACTTGGAGCTAAACCTTCAATCTTATGAACCTGTTCAGAAATTATTTCACTTTATTGTAATTCTTTTTCAATTTCTTGTTCATATATTTGTCATTCATGCTTATAAATTATTAGTCCTGGAATAATCATATATATTTTGTACTTTTCTTTTCTTTTACGCCTTTTTTTATTAAAGCCCACACTTTATTTATGCTTTGTCCTTAAAGCTACAATGGACCTTAGAGCTTTTCTTGGTTTTTTGCTTTTGATAACACTGGTCTGGAACAGTGAGTAAATCTCTGTATTCTTTAAATTAATAATTTTCCTCCTGAAAAATCCTATATGTAGGGTGTCTCATCTATGTTATGTCTTCTCTTTTCTAGTTGACTCTTATCATAATCACAAGATCTAAATTTTTTACTCCCCTCAGTTCCAGTTTATGTGACAAATTTTTAGTTCATTAAAAAAGAATGGCAATTTTCTATGTTTGGAAATGTTAACATAAACCTTCTATTTTACCCTTACGGACGAGCTTTTATGGTGACACGAATGTTATGACATGTTTAATACTACAAGTTTTACAAGTCTCCCTTTCTTTCTTGAATGCAGTGCAATTAGTTACTGTAGGAGGGCTAAGGAAGAAACATTCCAGGATGTTAAAATGTTTGTTGAAATAGGAAAACTTAACTCCTGAATATGTAATCGCCTATTTCTGGAAATGCAGTCTACTGAAAACAACTAACTGGAATTACTTATTTTACATTGTAATTAAATAGTAGGGATGAAACTGTTTGAAATCCAGTTGTCAAAGGCATGCTAACAGCGTGCTTAAGACCTGAAGTGAGGTTTAGAATGTGTTGAGCGATTTGCCTCACTTAATGTGTACTTCAATGTCATCATCAAGATTACTTTTCCTTGCCAATGAGCCTCTTCCGAAGAGGCGACACTAAACAATTGATTTTTCACTTTACTGCAAATCCTTTTTTTATTTCTTTGTTCATATATTTGTCATTCAAGCTAATAATTATTAGTCTTGGACTGAATATATATATGCGTATTTCTTTTTCCCTTTGTGCCGTTGCGCTTAAAGCCTCAATGGACCGTAGAGCTTTTTTGCGCTTCTTGTTTTCGATAACACTAAAGTTTGCTACTCATGTTCTGTTTGAATTGGTTAAACCAGGAAGGTGTTGCTGCAGTTTTTGGAAATGGTTTATCAACAGCATGCATTGTCAACATGGGAGCTCAAGTGACTTCTGTTATCTGTGTTGAGGTATGGTGGCTTTATTTCTACCTTCTATATGGTTGGAAAGTTACAGTTAAGCCCCTTTTCTGTACAGCTTTGTTTATAGCACTCCAGTATTAGAAACGGGATCGAGGATAAGGATTCTAAGTAACTTTGGTACTGGCTTACTGTAAGGGTTTTTCCTTGTGTGTTTGCGGAAGTGGGTGGTGGTTATAAGTGGGCATAAATCATAATAACATTCCAAAAGTACTTCACAGTAATGTTAACACTCCTCTTTGTTTCTTTAATAGATTTTCCGAACTACATTCGCAACCTATTATGACAAGTCATGAATTGTGATTAATACATCCTGCACCATCACTGCTATTGATGCACACCCAAGTATAACAAAATTCTCATTACCATAGTCTCAGTACTAGGTTAAGATTATAAAGAAAATTGGGATTCTGGGAGTGCTATTCTATCATTGCCATGATATCTTTCATTAAGATCATTAATTCACTTTGATTGCTGCTTCTGCCTGAATCCTGTCACTTGAGCAAGAATATCAGGGAGATGACCTACAGTCCATACATCTGCTGTTACTTAAATCATGAAGCAGAGAGAATCTATGATATTCTTATGCTTTTTAACAAGGACATCCTGAAAATTTCTACTTGACCTGTATAGTGATCCTCTATGTCTCCCTACGCTAATGGTTGATGCTGTTGGACAGGATGGAGTGGCTCTACCTACAACACAGATATCTTTACGTTTTGGTGGAGAGGTGAGCATTCAGTGATAAGTGTGTGTTTTACGTTGCGGAGTGGAAAAATCGAGAAGCTCAATTCGCTTTATCCTTTTTATGCTTTGCTTATACTAGAGGTTTTTTTCATTTTTATTTATTGGAGATGCCATCTGAGTTCCTTTTTCAAGTAGGGTGAAGCATAAAATCAATTGGGAACTCATTTAATTGGATGTTTCTATTGAATAGTTTTGCTGTCAATAGGTTGCTTATGCTTGACAACTCAAGAGGGGTTTGCATCGAGAAATTGAAATGAGCTCAAAGATCAAGAATCTTAGAGTACCTCAATATTACTGACTTCAATATATACATGCCTTATCCTTGTTCAATTAATCAATCATTTATGCCTCAACGCCAAACTAGTTAGTCTGGACTTTATAAATCCCTTATATCTGTTCCTCTCTCTTTAGACTTTTGTCTTCCAAACTAAATTAATTTTCTTGTAAGGCCCTTCCCCGGACCCGTTACATAGTGTGAGCTTTAGTGCACCTATCTTGCCCTTTTTTGTAAGGCAAATTAAGGGTTTTCAAAACTAGAAATTCTCTAAACTCCACACTTAGCCTTTTAATATAAATGTAGCAACAATGACAAAGAATTTCAACCAATTAGCATCACCTTTAGGGGTTCAAGAATCGAATAGAAAAGAATAAAGAAGTTGCGGAAGCTAAAAAAAGAATTTGGAGAATACGAAGTACATATAGCAAGAATTTAAGAATTTCAAGAAAGATCCCAAGAAGCCTAAGCTGAAAAGCTGATACAATAACAAAGGAAGATCTTGTCATTTACTTGCCAAAATAGATCAAGATATTTGGTAGCAAAATCGAACCAGCCTTTTCTTTGTTTGCTGTAATCATAATCAAAGGAAGCAGCTTTACGGATTGTTTTGGAAAACCTGGGGTCTCCTAGTCTTCAAGTGTTGATACATAATTTAATTAATTAAAAGTGTGCTCTCACTAGCTTAAACTTTTAGATGAGGCGGTTACACATTTCAAGGTCAAGCTTGAAGCAATTTATTAAGTTCTCGGTTTCTTCTTCAGTTTTTCCTCAATGATTGTTTAATTGGCTCTCGTCTTTCTTAGCCAAAATATCTGTTTTTTTAATTTTTTTTTTCCTTAAATTCTTACAGGATATATCAAGATGCCTTCTCTGGACTCAGAGGCATCATCAAACATGGCCACCGATTCGGACTGATGCCCTGTCAAAGCCTGTAGATTTGCTGATGCTTAACAGACTTAAGGAGTCCTATTGCCAGATCAAAGTGAGTCTCTCAATGTTCAGTAAAATAACATTTATTTGCTAGAAAGACATATAGCCCATTACTGGATATTCCTCACTTTGGTAATCAATGTATGGGACTAGGAATGTATATCCAAAAATGTCCTGGGGATGACCAGTGGCAATTAGTGGATGATGTTTGGTCTATTTGTTTGATTTATCATCTTCTATTGTAATCTACCGCACCGTTTATAATGACTCTAGATATGAATCTGATGTATCTTTACATGAACACCTAGATGTTTAATTTATTCCACTGCCCAGGAGGGGGAAATAGAAGCTGTTGCTATGGTACATTCATATGAAGATGGAATGCCACCTGGATCTCATAAGACTAGGCTGACTGCTCTTAATGTATACCTCTTAACCTCAAAAACTTCTTGTATTTATTTTGCTTTTGTTGAAGAGATGTGTGATTATTGCTGTTTGTTTTACTTTCCCGTTCTAACTTTTCGAAGATAAATTCTGTTTATGCCTCTTAATTTTCTGGGGCAACATTTTCAATGCCGTAGTCACAAGGTTATTGCTTACAATGGAGTGCAACTAGTGTTTTTGTAATGTTTAGACAACTTGCATTGTCTAATCCTAACAAGTTTCTTATTAATCATAATTCAAAGACAAATCCAACATTAAATCATGGCATGCTTTTGCAATTGAAACTGAGGCAGTATGTTTTACAGTATGAAATCATGTATTTCAAAAGAAAAGAGGCAGATTGGTACTTGCTGATAAAGATGAACAGTTGAATTGACAAGACTTGACATTAAGTGCTTTATGCCTGATGGTTTGCTAATACAGGTTCCCCCAATGGGTTTATTTTATCCGACTCTTTTGGTTCCAGATGTCTATCCTCCGCCAACCCGCTCTTGGTAACTTAAGTATATATGATGTCACTACATCCTTTCTCCCTCCTTCTGTGCTCAATTATTGTGTCTAAAATAGGTTTAACGATTATGATGATATGCTTGAGGACACATGGCACATGGACTTCCCTGGTGGTGGTGCATATCCGATGTGGGAGAGCTACCCAGTTTTCCAAACAAAGCCAAAGAAAGAAGATGTCATTGGACTTGCTGAAGCTATTACAAAGAGCATTCTTTTGACAGGTGATAATAGTAATCTATTCTATAATGTGGTAGAATTTGGATACTCTTTCTAAACCTTGTTTCACACAATTGACAGGGCGTATTGACCTACAGAGAAAGTTGTTTTGCAGCATGCAACTGGTCAGTTATTTGGACATTCAACCTATAGTTATTGTCCTGTGGTTCGAACCGTGATAAGTGATATTTTTCAATTCTTCAGATTGGTGGAGCTGCATCGATTTATGGTCTCATTCCTGCTGTGGAGGAAAGGTTTGAATCAAGTCTAGCTTTGCCTAAATTTAATCAGAAAAAGAAAACAATGCCCCTGTTTCTAGAAGTTGGACATAATTATATATACATATAATCAATGAATATTTCGCCCTCTGCTTAGAAGATTTTTAAAGCATAACTAGGCAGCTGCATTGTGACATGTTATCAGGTAAGTGCTAATAAGTAGAATGTTCACAAATTTCTAAGTGATAGAAATGGTTTAGGCAATCAGTAATATGCTTTGATACTTTTTCTTTCTAGAAAATAGTATGCTTTAATGCTAACTGCTCTCTTTTGTATGCAGAGTTTTACATGCTATCCCTTCACATGAAGCAATTGACACTGTGGAGGTAACTTTTGAGCTTTGGATTTCTTTTTAATTCTAATTGATTCAACTACAAATTAACTTATATATCAAGTTACTCGAAAATTGATTAGACAGGACTTCTTTTTAATAAAAATGTGAATTATTTTGTGATAAATGCTATAGACCTAAGCGCAAAAAAGAGAAACAAAATGGTGAAAATGGAACAAAGAGGGAGTTAGGTATTTTGCTATGAAAAGGGTATTTTGAGGTTTAAAAAGTTATTTTCAAACCAAAATACTTGCTAGCTAAAAAACCATATGTTGGGGGTGATCAATTTATGAATTTTGGCGAATGTTGGCGTATAAGCACTTCTAGTATTCACCGAACACATTTATTAGCCAACACTTACAAGCTTACTCAAATACCCTTGTAGTTAGAAAATTTCTTCTATGTTCCTTCTTTTCCCTCGTTTCTCTTTCTGACGGATAAAGCAATCTAGTTAAGATTCATAAATGGAATGAATGGCTAAAAGACAATTCTGAAGTGGTTTTTGTTCTGTTTCGGATTCATACAGTCGACACCAACTTGCTTGGATATGGAGCATAGTAATTGTCATTGTTGTCATTTTCCCTCTGTATGTAGGTTCCTTCACCAACTAATCCAGTTGCTATACATGTATAAAATGGAACATGTATGGGTAAATATTTGGAATGGAACATTGAAGAATCTTTGGATCTTGAATAGGTGCAACAGATACTATTGTGTATGGGTGCCCATCTTTTTTTTTGGGCCCTTACCGTCCTTGCAGACTTGCATCATTTTGTTTTTCCTCATCTTTTATTCTCTTTTTATATAGTAAGATGCTGTCAGAAATTTACAGTTACGTTTGTATGTATGCATATTAGGTCTTGCAATCAAGAACAAATCCAGCATTTGTGACATGGAAAGGTGGAGCAGTAAGTAGACACTTTTTTTTATTAGAGGTTCTGCTTAATATTCATAACACTTTTTTTTTAACAGCTAAATCCTACATTTTGGTAATATGGCTTTGATACAATTTTGGGCTTTGTATAAGAATTTTTTATAGCTCACTTGTGAGATTTCACTGCATAAGTTGTTGTATAAGAAATTATTATAAGTGGAAAATAATAAGCAGGCAAGGTAGCTCTCACACCATAATTATAAAAAAGAAATAAAGGAGCTGATAAATAATAACTATCCGTTGTAGCATCACCTGAAGTGTGTGTTTTGTCACTGAGGAAGTAAATGGCACTAAAGAGTCTGAACAGTGTAATGGAGCTGCTAATCGCATCAAATGGCCTGTAGTACTCCAGTACATGGTTTAAAGAACAGTTGATGCTACAGATTATTGTCCCATTGAACCTATTTTGGTGCATAATTTGTGAATAATATCTCTCAGTTCAAGATCAGGAGCCTTAGAGGGATTAATAGTCTTAGTTCTTGAAGATTACTAACACACTATTACAGTTGGTAGAATTCTTCTTTTCAAGTAATCACCAGGTCAATCGGAGATTGCCATATCCAGGAGGCCAAAAATGTACTTATCTTGCTGAGACAATTTCTTTTAAGCATGCATAAGGTGATACCTGTTCCAACAGATCCTGCATCATGCTTCACTGTCAAGTTTGTACAAGAATGCTATAGAGTTAGGATGACTTCTACACACTCTAAATATGTCTCTGCAGATCCTTGGTATTCTTGATATTACTAGGGATGCCTGGATTCATCAAGAGGACTGGATCAGAATCGGGATTCACATTGGCAGTGGTAGAAAGTACAAGGATTCATATTATCTTCAAGCACAGGCAATGTGCTATATAAACTCTTAAGAGGTACAAATGAAAGTTACTCTAATTTATCCATTGGTATGTTCATTTTCCACTACATCTCAGTTTAACAAACAACCTATGCAGATTTTATGCATTGGCTTTTATTTTTGCTTCAGATTGTGGGATGGGTTGGGGGATTAATCTTGAACTGATGAGGGAATTGAACGGTTACTATAATTGTCTGTGCTTTTTATCCTGTCAAGACATGATTCTTGTCCTTGCCTTCTGATTTCTTATTATTGATGTAGTGCTGGACTGCTGGGGGTGGGAGTACATGCTTTCAAATTGTTGTAATTATAGAAGAGATTTTGAGAGATCACACTGGAAAGTAAAGATAAGCGAGTTTTGGTCATCAATGTTTTGCGTTTTACACGTATTTCAGAATTATTTGAGACAGAAGGGGAGCCTCAGTGTAATCGGTAAAGTTGCTTGTGATGCAACCATGCCACGTGACCTCATCACAGGTCTGAGCTGTGGAAACAACTTCTTGCAGAAATGCAAGGTACGGTTGTATACAATAAACCCTTGTGGTTCCACCCATTCCCGATCTCGTGCATAGCAGGAACTTAGTGCATGGAGTGCCCTTTTATCCAAAACTGTTCAAGATAGAAGAAACATTCAAGGAGTACGTGTACAGACAAACATCTCGACAATGCAATCACATTTATAACATTATTATTTCAATCAATAAGTAATCGTTGAATGCTGTACTTATGTTAATAAATAAATGTTTATCTCTTCTTCTGTTTCTTGTTTTTTTCGTTTTCGTTTGCTCAGTTGAAGTCTTTTAGAAGTTCTTAAAGGTGGCTTAGACCCTTGCTACCACATGAAATTTGTGGGGTGGGGGGTGGGGGAATGAGAGGAATGTGTTCTGCAGTAAAAAATTAGAAAGGGACAAATATGTCAAGTACCCCCTACCCCCCCCCCTCGCCCGAGTCATACAGTAATGTTTAAAAATATGCATGCTTTCTGTAGATCATGCAATGTAATTGCTATTAACATTTCTCTTTCAATTCCGTTGTTGTTCAGCTTTCTGGAGTCTTATGAGATTTGCTAACTGGAAACTGGGGCTTGCTAGCTTTTCTTGAAGGGGAAGGAACCAAAAGCCTCACTCCTCCCTGTGGACTTGTGTGGTAGCCCCTGTGAACGAGGATATCAACAGTCCTGAAACCTGAAAATCAGTCGAGAATTATCATTGATCAAGGTCAATCTGGAGTACACTCTAGGTAACTTAACTCACAGTATAGGGTTATATTACAATATATTTGCCACGCTCAATGTCATTCAACTGGATACCAATTTGATAAATGATTCAAAATCATATTTAGTTGCACGTCGTTGTTCATGCTAGTTTACCGATGCTTGTTCTGCAGCCTACAAATTCATATTAATTCCATCTAAATTTGTCTGTTGAATTAGAGAGAAATAAATCAAAGCGAATTGGTTTCATGTACGGTGTCTTTTTGGAGCTCGATTAATCTAAATTTACGTAGAAACTTTTTACTAGCAATTCTATTCTCAGGACTTCATGAATCCAAGAATTCTCAAGCTTGTTGAACTTTCATCGGATTTGTTTGCTAGCCGACCCTCAATGTGAATAATTAACTTGTTTATAATTGAACTAGTAGAGATTTAATTAGTCCAATAAATATGAGATTAACGTGTTATTATATTAAATATTAAACCATGCGAGCCAAGCAGTCATCATAATTTGGCGCATTGGTCAAACGCAAAATAGTTATATGACTTTTGATCGGTCCAACCATTGAGAAAAATAATATTCACATGCACACTGTATCATTTCTATTTTATGCACTTGACATTTTTCTACGTCTATTTGAGACGAGGGTCCTCTGAAAACAGTTTCTCTATCTCTATGAGGTAGTGATAAGGTCTGCGTATATTTTACCTTCTTCACATCTCATTTGTGGGATTTCATTGGATATATTATTATTGTTGATATTTTTGTACGTCATCCCGAATGGATGCGTGATTCAAGTTTAATTGAGTTCTAATGTGAATTTTGGACATAAATGGGAAATCAAAAAATTATTAGTTGGTGCACCAAAAAAAATAGTTGGATTAATAGTAGTTACATATTAATCCAAGCAAGGAAGTAATTAATCAAGAAACAAATAAACACGGATTTTTCTTTACATAATTAATATGAAAGACACAGCTCGTCAGTTAAATATTGAATTGTGATGTCTTACTAAGTAAAATATCTCATTAAAGATTGAATTGAAAACTCTATATGGTTTTCTTCTTCATCTTTTATTTTATTTTTTATAATCAGGGTGTTCGAGTCAGCTTGTATGTATCTCAACTAATTTCACAGAAAACTTGTCACGTATTATTAATAATAAATATTAAGTAATTCTGCCGATCACGCTAGTCAAAAGAGATTAGAAGAAATCAACTAGTATTTTTCTCTATTAAGAATTGAATCTAAGATCTCGTGATGTTCAATTCACGTCACTGATATTAACAATTACAAGTGAAGTGGAATGTAGAACTCGTTAACTACAAATTGAATTATGATATCTTAATCTTGTTACACTTAAAAGTTGAACTAAGAAACTCAAGGGAATCTTTTTTGGTTTAGGCTAGTTGGTTGATCTATTGTAAATTACTTAAAAGAGAAAAAAAACCCATAAATAATATATTCAAGGATTTTGATAAATTTGCACGACCTATGTATTTGTCTAATGAAGAACTAAGTTTGCAAATTTATTTTGGAGAAGTAAAAGAAAATTAAGACAGAGAATTTTATCATGAAAAATACCCGGCTCACAAAGGTGAAAAAATCACAATCTATACTATTACAGAATTTAACCCCAACGTCACTAAATCAAATGAGCCTCAACAAAAGATTACAATTCCTAGAAATCTAAGAAACAACAAACTTCAAATGAACTTCTAACTACACGCAAACCTCCCCAGGTTTATGTTTCCAAGTTTTCGAGTTGCCCCCAACTTGAATACTTTATATCTCACTAACTAGCATATTACAATAAGACTCAACTAAAGAAAAGACCTCCTAAGCTGAGACTCACAAAGAACCAGATTGTTCAGTTATTTCTTCACTCGACTGCTCACAAGATCACACTCTGCTTTTTTGCATTCTTTTTCTGATAATGGTATTCTTGATCTTCACTGCCTTTTAATCAAACTCCTGAAGAGTTCTTCACCAGGTCAGACTCCTCGTCTGTCCCACTTCTTGCTGTAGTAGAGTAAGAACTCCTTAACACCAACTCTTTTCTTCTCCTGTGATTGTTGAATCGTCTTCCTACTTTTGTGTTGCTATCTTATCTTCGACAACTTTATTCATTTTGCATCTTGTGGCATCTTATCTCGTTCACTTGAGACAGTGCAATAAAGATCAACATATTTCATAGTCCTTTGTCCATCATCAAAACTCTATTGAACTCAACAAATTTATATTATTAGTTCTAAAACGAATTAATTATTCAATGAACCACGTGAAATAATTATTCAACGAACCACTTTTAATTAACATACTTAAACTATTAAAAATAACAAAAGTATTTATTTAGTACACTAAAAATACAAAAATAGAATACTTATACTCATTACTAGAGCTGTCAAAATGAGCTTGAATTAAGTGGGTTGGGTTAATTTTTTTAGCCAATTTAGAAACGAGGCTTTTTAGCCCGCTCTCATTTAGCCCGCTAGCCTCATATGCCCAACCCGCGAACCTTAGAGGCTAGACCGTGGCTCATGAATATTAAAAATATTTATTATATATTTTTTAAGTAGTGTTTTATTTGCTAAGATTTTTTCAATAAATACTTGAAGAATATAATCAAGTCCAACTCATATCATTTGCGCAGCTTTTACATTTAGGACCTTTAGCCTATTAGATTTACTTGTTAGTCCATTACTCCATTAGGTTTTTTATTTTACTTTCATTTAATATAATGTTTGCCTCTTCTTTGTGGCTTAGAAATAACTTTACTACAGTTTTTCACTTTCATTTTAGACATTGAAGCAGGTACTTATCCCTAGTCTTGTTATGATAAAAAAAGTCATGTAATGCATGTTACTTTGATGTGTGTTGTGTTTATCAATATTGCAGAATCTTTCTAATAAATTCATATTATCCATCTTTTGGTTGAAGGGCCAATCGGTCCCAACCCGTGGCTTGTATAGGGCTGGATTGGACTGTTATAAGTCCTTTAGTTAAAAGAGTCAGTCTGTCTGTTTAACTCTTTAGCCCATTAGTATTAGGTTATGTTGGGTTATATCAGCTCATTTTTTAACAGTTTTACTCATTACTGTATGTAATGAGTATATAATCTAATGTTTATGATCAACTTTAATTAATAATGTTGAAATCAATTCATATATCAATTTTTTTGATACCTCAATGCATTAAAAACTAATTAATATATTTAATTATCAAAAAGGTATATTTACAACTTATGATATAAAATTTAAATGTGTGTGATTTTCTCTTGCTTAAAACATCAACAAAGAGAGGAAAAGATTAAAGTAAAATATTCTATAAAGATGTGGATAAATTATTTTAGTATAGTCAAAAATGTTCTTCCAAATTATTTTAATTTATAGAAAAACTAGTGTTAGGGGTTACTTGATTCCCTCTTTTGGATTGGGTCTTTGCTTGAGTCCATTCATTTCTGTATATTCTTTTATCTTTTTGCCTTTTTTGTCACTTTGACTAGGGCACATCAAGAATATTTAGAAATTATGTTTGTTCTTAACTGATTTACTAAGACCTCTTTTGATTCCTAGATAAATTTTAATTTAATTTGACTGAATCTCTCTATTGGGATATTTAGGTTTTTTTTTTCTTCATACACTCGAATCTTGTTTTTATATCTTATCCACTATAAAGGTTATATATATTTATCTCGTACTGAATATCTTTGTGATTCTTAATCCTGTCTTGCCTAGTATATCGACATATTCATTTCAATTTATATCCTCATGTTTATTTTTTTAACGTATAAATTTGTTATCAGTCAAGACTCTATTTCATATAATATAGTCAGTTTAGTAACTACTTTATTACAGATATATTGCTTTTGGGCATCATTGTTCTGTATTACTTCATAGTATAATTTTTACTAACTCCATTTAAAAAAGAAGGTTAGAAAAAATGAATTTTTTCTAGTTTTTCTTAAAAATGATCTCTTTCTTTTGATGACTATTCCCCAATAATGGTAAGTCTCATGCGTCAGTTTGTCGCTCGTAATCTCACACACTAATCCTAACAAGTGCCTGTAGTAGGCTGACCACTCTATCTAAACCAATCATCATATTAAGCCCTAGAGCTACAAATTTTAATTTCAATTTTTTACGTAACATATTAAAGATCACAATATTAAAAAATATTTTGATATATTAAACATAATATAATTTAAAATTACAAAATTAAAAAAAAATTAAACTTCAAGCCAAATCAAATCAAATTATTTTTTTAAATGAAGAAAATATTATTAATCTAAGCGAAAACATATCTCCAAACCAAATGGATTCTTAGGTTTAGTTTATATCCTCAATCCTTTTTATTAGACCAACTAATTCAAAGTTCACTCTATTTTAGGAACGGTTTCAAAAATATACATTTTCAAAATATTAGTAGAGCTCGCATATATTTTATGTTATTCAAATTTTATTTACAAATTATATTAAATATATTATTTTTATAAAAAAAAATTATTATTTTAAATTTTTTAATTTA
>JAOTQJ010000111.1:23823973-23838629 GCA_025642045.1 Solanum sejunctum | reverse complement strand
AGTACGAAATGGATTAGATGAACTTTTTTTGTTAATTTTTTTTTTAAATATTTTCGAGTAAATATAAATATTTTGATATATATTAATTATTGAACACACTTGATACAAAAGTCAGCTACTAATGTTCTAAAATATAAATATCCTTGACGAAAATATTGATGCTGCCACTGCTGATACTACAATATTTTTGACTTTAAAACTTTTATTTCTGACAAAATTACACATGAAATTTTATTTTTGGGGTTTTAATTTAAAGACGTCTTATTAATAGTTAATTTTGAACTCATTCACATAAAATTTCTAACTTTTTTTTGTCATTTCGATATAAAATTAATCTAAATGTGTAATATGCACCCCTTCATTGGAGCTTGCCCTCTTTCGTGGGTTTTACATACACTCTATCTTGAGATTAAGTACCCTCATTAAGATTAATTTGCCCCACCATTTTAATCATCATGAGCGTCCCATATATACCTTCTTGATTTGTAATGATTCTGATCCAATGATTAAGATATTGATTATTTTGGCCCTAAGACTATAGAGATTTGTCCATTGAGTTTTAATTCAAAATACATTTCATGATCAATAGTTGAATCTAAACTCGTTCTTATAAGGTCTTTAACTTTTCTCTTTTATTCTAATGTGAATATGTAACATGCACTTTTTCTTTAGAGGTTTGTCCTCCATCACAAGTATCATATAACATCTCTCAAGTGTTATATACACTCACTCTTAGAGCCTTAGCATCTTCGTTGAGGTTTGTTCTATCATCATTTAAGGTTACCTGCAATATGACTACTGACAACAACTTATTCAACTAGTAATCGCTTTGGACATATGTTCGTACTGTTTTATAATGTGTCTCTGGAGTCCAAACATATATAGAATTTTACTTGTATTTTAATTTATTAATTTGCATTAGAACAGAGATTTCAATAAATGGTTACATAAAATTGGAATTATTCTTATGAACCTTTTCCAATCTGTTCCCATCTAACGGAATGCACTCTATCAGAGGTATCATATATTTCTAGTCTTTTGTCAACGAGGGATTCACCTAGAGTGTTGTATACGCCCTACTTCTTAAGGACTCAACATTCTCATTAATATTCACCTTGACATCATTTAGTCTATTCAATTAGTAATATTGTCTGATTTGAATTTAAGAGATCGTACATGTATTAAACCTCATCATAATTAGTCCTCGTATATAGATATCAACTATGTGAAAAGTATACCGCTAATTAAAATAGAACGTCTTTTTTTTTTTGTTTCTCAAGATATTCCCATAGTCGACAGCCATGAGACTAATTCTCCATTCCACGGTCAGTGCACTAAGCAGTAGGGAACTAGCCACAAAGTTTTTGCTATTTACCAGAAGTAGGAATCGAACCCCCAACCTCTTGCTTAAGAGGTGAGATGCTGAACCACCGCACCAACCCATATGATTAAAATAGAATGTCTTTCTTCAAAGCAAATGGAACCTAATCCTACTATTTAGTATTTACCCATTTTTGCATTATTTCTTTAAGCCAAATACAAAACAAATATCATCAAAAGATATAATATGATGAATAAAAAAATTTGAAAAAGTTCAACTCAAAGAGAGTTTTCTCCTTAGATGGGACTTAAGTAATATTGATTTGAATTAATCGAATTTTAATACTATATCCATTACAAAACACCGAATTGGAAGTCAAAAATGAAAAATACAAAAAGATACAAGGCTGAGTTTTAATGAAAATTGCTCCTTTTTCCTTCCTATATTCTATATAGTTGTACCTATTTAATTATAGTAATCTTTGATACTGGTATATTACTCACAATAAATTGACCATAAATAAAGAATAACAATTTCCATTCCTATTATAATCATCACTCATATTTGGAGCACAATTATATTTCTTCGACTAATTTTTGCTAATTAAAAATAACACAGTATTATAGAGTAAGATATTGTCACGATCTGACATCAACACTGTGAAAAATTATTTGTTTTGTCCGCACACAGCTCAGATCCTGCGCACTACTGCACTCACCCTTGTAGGGACTTAGCGTCCTTGCTGAGTTTAGCCACCACCATCGTACTAGACGAGAGTCGGCTCTGATACCATCTGTCACGACCCGGCACCAACACTGTGAAGTATTGTCCGCTTTGCCTGCACACAACCCAGACATACGTTTTTATCCCCTTGGCTGTGTGCAGATGCCTCAGTTGTTGGCTTACTAGAACTCCCACATCGAAAAAGAGAGGGGGAGTCTTGGGATATTTAGTGAGGGATCGGTAGTTTAACCTGTGAGGAGCCTTTTGAGTCTTTCCCCCAAGGGGACAAAATTGTGCCCCTGGGCTGGGCAAATTATGAAATCTGCTAATAGTAATCATTGATAATATATGCTAATTTTTTCTTGTTTATTAATAATATTATTATAATTATTATTATTATTTCTAAATTCTCTATATTTGTTTTACAAATAGTGGTAAAAACTTTTGAAGTGAAAACGATAAGGCTAATGAAGTGAAATTGGTCAAAAATTTTGCACTTATAAAAGGAAAAAGAAAAACTAAAGTGGTAAGCAAATTATATATTATATAACCTACAAAGGTAACATATAAATCATATTTGATTCGACCAAAAAAAATCATATTTGATTACCCTTTTTTCTTTTTTCTTTTAAGTTTGTTAGAAGCTTTTCATTTTTGAAAAAAACAAAATACTTAAAATTTCAAGTTTAATGATATGTTCTTGTGATGAAAAGCACTAGTAGATTTTAGAATACTTTAGATTATGTTATATTCCTTTTTGTTTTATATTATATAATATGATTTGTCTTTTTAATAATAATTAACTATTATGACATTTTTAAATTCATAAATTTAAATACTTTAATTACCATATAAATTTTATGACATAATTTCAAGAAACTTCATTTCTTTGTTAAATTTTGGACAATTTTAAATTGTTTTGTATAAGTTGGAAAATTATAGCACACTTTTTTCTTTTTAGGTCAATACATTGATAATTTTTTAAATTTATTAGTAAATTTCATCTAAACACTCAAAATTATAATTTGTTTCAATTTAAAGGTATGATAAAATATTCACATTAAATATACTTGATTTACATTTTGAACTTTTCGTGTATATTTTCGAATGTCCATGAGGTAAATAAGTTAGTTATTTAAAATATATTATCTTATTATAAAGATATTTCTCATACAATTATATGCTTAATTTAAACAAATCTTATTTCAAACATTTATAACAATAACAATATATTTAGTGAAATTTCATATATAAAATTTAAAATAAATAAAATATATATAAATCTTATCATTAACTCATAAAAATAGATATACTATTTTCATAAGACCATTAACTAATCAATGTTAAAAAATGTTTGTTTTTTCTAAATTTTTTTATTTTTATTTGATTTGGTTGGGGTGGGGTTAGGAGCTTTGAGCTTTGGCTTCTTCTTCTTCTTCTTCAAAACTGTCATTTGCCTTTTCAAAAAAATCATTACAAATTCTGCACGCAGAGAAGTCTTCCTTACCAAAAAGCTCTGAAGCCACTCAAAACATTTTCCTCTTCATTTCCATTCTTTCTATCAAATCAATTACCACATTCTTTTTTTCACACCATGCGCGTTTCTTGAAACTCATCTACATTGTTCCTACTTTTTTCAGCACAAAAAATCAATGAACTCACTCCCAAAATCCCTTTTTTTACCCCTTGACTTCTTGAACACTTCAACCCCACTTCAATTTTCTTCTTTTCTTGCATTTCTCATCTTGATTTCACCTTTTCTGTAGATCTGCTGAAACCCCATTTGAAGAAAATGGTGGCAGAGCCTTGGTGTTTGAGGATGGGAAGTCAGGTAAGTACTAATGTCAAGAAACGTTCTTTGCTTATTGAAAATTCTAAAAAGTTATCTATGAAGAAACAAAGCCAGCAAGATAAGCAAGTTATAGGGATATTGTCATTTGAAGTTGCTAATATGATGTCTAAAATTATTCATCTTTATAAATCTTTGACTGATTCTGAGATTCTTAAGCTTAAAAATGAGATCTTTAAGTCTGTAGGAATAAGGGCTTTAGTTTCTGATGATGAAGATAAGCTCCTTGAATTAGTACTTGTAGAAAAACTTGATGATTTGAATAGGGTTGCTAGTGTAGTGTCTAGGCTTGGGAAAAAATGTACAATTTCTGCCTTGCAAGGGTTTCAGCATGTTTATGGGGATATTATTTCTGGGGTTATTGATGTGAAGGATTTGGGATTTTTGGTTAAAGATATGGAGGGGATGGTTAAGAAAATGGAGAGATATGTGAATTCTACAGCTAGTTTGTATTGTGAGATGGCAGTTTTGAATGAATTGGAAGTGGCAACAAAGAAATTTCAGCAGAATCAGCATGAGGAGAGTAGAAAGGCATTTGAGCAGAAATTGGCTTGGCAGAAACAAGATGTGAGGCATTTAGAAGATGTTTCACTTTGGAATCAGACTTATGATAAAGTTGTTGAACTTTTGGCCAGGACTGTGTGTACAGTATATGCTCGGATTAGTACGGTGTTTGGTAATAATGTTCTCGTAAAGAGGGACCTTTTAGGTAATCGAGGGTTCAGTGAGAGGTCTGGTGTAATTGTTGCAGATAGCAAGTCTGAAGTCATGGATGCTGATTTCAAGAAACCTGTTTTGAGGAACAACTATGGAAGCTATGGATCGGGGCCAATTGAGAGAGGGGCGTCTGGAAAGAGGAACATGAGCCATAGTACTCAAACTAAGGTTGGAAGAAATGAAGGGAACTTATTTGGTACTGAGAATTTTAGTTTTGCTTGTGGAATGGGACCTGGGAGACTATTCATGGAATGTCTAAGCTTGAGTTCTGCTTCAAAAACGGATGTCGACAATGATCTTGGGACTGATGACAGAAGTAGTCAGCTATCTGGATGTTGTAGTGTTTCAAGTGGTATGAAGAGGGAGCAATCTTGCGTTTCGGGTTCATTCAATAGGTCCCCTGGTAGTACCCGTTTAAGCGGAGATGCCAGACAGCTGAAGAGTTGTGTGGCTGATGCTGCAAAACATGGTCCAAAAAGTAGGATAACTTTGTATGCTCCTCCTACAACAGTTGGAGGCTCTGCTTTAGCCTTGCATTATGCGAATGTGATTATCGTCGTGGAAAAGCTGCTCCAGTACCCACATCTGGTTGGAGACGAGGGGAGGGATGATCTTTATCAGATGTTACCGACAAGCTTAAGAAAGACATTGAAGTCTAGTCTGAGATCGTATATGAAAGGTTTAGCCATATATGATGCGCCTCTTGCGCATGATTGGAAAGAGAGGCTTGAAGAGATACTCAGATGGCTTGCGCCTTTAGCACACAATATGATCAGATGGCAAAGTGAGCGAAATTTTGAGCAACAGCAGATTGTTAAGAGAACTAATGTTCTCTTGCTTCAGACATTGTATTTTGCTGATTGTCAAAAGATGGAGTCAGTAATTTGCGAGCTGCTTATTGGCTTAAACTACATATGCCGGTTTGAGCAACAGCAAAATGCTTTATTGGACTGCGCCAGCAGCATCGATTTTGAAGATTGCATGGAGTGGCAACTGCAATTTGGAGGTTCTTTTCATTCTTGATCACGTCGTTCATATTGGAACAACACTTAGTGTGATAAATTTTTTAAATTTGATGCATTTGTACGATAGTTTAGAGTATAGTTTGACGCGATGTCAACATCAGAGATCCGGACATTCAAGATGTCTGGTTCTCTGGGGTTGATCACTTACGTATTTCATTTGTAAGTTATTGAAAAGCAGGGACTTCCAAGAAGAGTACATATCTGTGCGGATTGCAGTTTAAGTTTTATATGTTTTTCGTCTTCAGAATAGATGATTTCCATCGTTAGATTGGATTCTTAACTGATTATTTCTGTTCCATTCAATCTATTGTCTGTTGCTGTATTATAGAGTGCTGAATGGATTCATTTCTGTATGATATTTGAAGATTTGCAAATATGAAGTGCTGTAGCAGGCATTTCTTTCAAGATTAAGTCATACAAATTTTCTGTATGATGTGTCACTGTACAACAACATCAACATGCTCAATGTGATCCCACGAGTGGGGTCTAGCGAACGTGAGACGTACACATACCTTATTCTTACCTCTGTAAGGCTAGAGAGGCGATGCTTTACTATATTTTATCACAAATAATTTGCTCTTGCAACACTGATGTATGGGTGCCTATAAGTCTTTTAAATTTGAATTCTAATGCTAGAAAGGTTTATGGTCTTCTGAGGGACCTCCTACTTCTTACCATCCATACTGTACAAACAATGCAATATATTCTTTCAAACTGTATTCTCTTGGTGGAGCCATGTAATTCTCAGGCACAATACTTTTCTTTTGGTTGGGGGGTTTCTCCTCTGTTAGTGTTAGAGCTCAAACTAAATTCGAATTATGCGTTGTAAGGATCACTCATGAGTGACACTCTCAACATGATTTTTTCATATTTAGAGTTCGAACTTGAGATTTCTAATTAAAGATTAAATAGACTCATCATTGTATCACAATTCAATTGCTCTCATGCACAGAGCTGAGAACAACAATAACAACACTTAAAAATTTACGTTTTTTTATACAAAGTATTTTTAATTTTACGGTTAAGAAATCTAAAAAAATCAATTTTTTTCTATTTAAATAGTAAAAGCCAAGATGTCTCATTTAGTCCTTGGGCAAAAAAGAGTGTTATACAAAATAAAAAATCACTATTTGAATAAATTTAAGTTAGGTATACATACAGACAACATAAAGATTTATCTCAAATAGAATAGAATGTTAGGTAATATATTTATGATGAAAATTTTATACTTAATAATTATTTATTATATATAATAATATCATATAGAGTAATATAATAACATACATATATTTTTTTTAAAAAATTATAATTACGCAATTCGCCGATTTTCACCGACACGCCTAATATTCCTCCATCGCCATTGTAACTCAAATTTCAGTTCTTTTCCCAACATTTCTAATTCAATTTTTACCACAGAAAATTTCCAGATCTGTCCCAAAATGCAGTTCTCTTTGTTCCATTTATAGATTTCTACACGTTTCGACTTGTAGAATCTTCCATTTTCCGTCTATCGGACCACCAGGGCAACTGCGACCGGCAGTTTCTGCAATGAGTTATCGGAGGTCAGTCAGTCAGTTTCTGCGATTTTTCCGTTCCTAATGTTTGTAAACTTGAGTGTATGTTAATCCAAGTAATTCTGCATTGTCGTGTATATGTAGTGTATATATTTATCTCCTGCCAGAAAAGAATAATGAATAGAGAGTAACGGCATCTAGCTTTTGGTGAATGTGACATTGATGTCCAAATTAATCAAGTTGAAACAAAATTTACAAAGTAAATGATGTATATTATAATGTGTAGTATAAATTTATCAAAAATCACTGAGAAATTATATATGGTAAAAGACGATGTTATCAAAAGCAAAAAAGGCTAAAAAATTGTCTTTTGGAGCTTTAAGCGCATTGGGAAAAGGTAAAAATGGAGAGAAAAATACAATTATGTGTACTTCGAGATTAACAATCATAAGCATGAATAACAAATATATTGGACAAGGAAATTGAAGGAAAAAAGATTAAGATATAATGAAATATCAATTGTTAGTGTCTCATCTTCAAAATTACGCTCATTAGCAAGAAAGAGTATGTCTTAGAGCCTTGATGACACACCAAAACAACCATAAAGCGACAGAAGGCTCAACATGTTTTGCGCGTTGCTTTAGAGCTTAAGGACGTTTGACAACAATGATAAAAAAGAACATTAGACTCCTATATAGTGACTGTCATATAAAATGAGTAGTTTGCATTCTTCATTGTTTTACCCTTTCAAGGACACGATTACTTCAAAATTGTGCAGGAAATTCAGGGGTTATCTCATGAAATTAACATTCTCAAGTGCTATTGGGATTATTGCTTTCACAAATATGGTGATTTTATAACTATCCATTTAAGTTAATTGACATTAAAAATGGGAAAAAAAAAATTCTCAATACGACAAACAAATTTGATCAGTTCGATTAGTTGGGCTAGACGTGAAGATTTGAAGTCCCTTGTCCAAGGAGAATAGGAAGTGGAGTTAGTCTGCACAAAAGTTAATCCAAGGATATCGTAACCAACTAACCACTAAACTTGAAGAAATAATAGAATGTTTAACGGTCCATTTCAGGTTTAAGAAATAGCTGGTTCTTTTCTTGCTCCCGTTCTAATTGTGCTAGACTTGGTGAAATTATAATGTCAAGGTTTTCACACAACTCGGTTAAGATTATTAATAGAAGCAATAATCTTCAGAGAGGATTTGATAGATAAAGTTGACATTGAACAGATGGGTTGTTAAAATATATCTGAATATTAGATTCAAACACTGAACAGGATAAATATGTTTGAGTGAGTTGAATTCTCCACTTTGTGGTTTGTGCTATTTTGATAAGCTTTTTTGGATGAATGCTCCCTCAAGAGTGTGATTTTCTATGCCATTTTGCTATCTGCAATTTGGAGTTACTTTCTAATCAACAGGAAACGCAAAAATTTGTTCCCTGGATTGGTACTTTAATGTTTGTGAAATGAAACAGCAATTAGTTCCTGTATTTTACTGCATTGAAAGGAAATTTTAAATAGCTAGTTTTGGAGAAGGCATTACTTTCGTCTTAAGATTTGTAGCTTTAGTTATACCACCAATACCAAAATAGTTGTCAAATAAATATTCAAAATCAGATCATCTTTTGGGTCCATCTTCTAAGTGACTTAGGGAGTGTTTGGATAAGCTTTTTTTTTAGTGATTTAAAAGTCAAAAGAGCAAAAGTCAAAAGTAGGTACCTTCCTACTTTTGGCTTTTTGGGGATACTATTTAATCTTAAAGTAAGGTGTTTAAACACACTTTTATGTTTTTGCCAAACACCTCTTAAAATTAAAAGTGCTTAAAAGCCTAAAACACCTAAAAATAAGCCTATCCAAACACCCTCTTAAACTTGATCTGACTTCATGTGATAAATTCTCTTTTCCAGGACTGTTGATTACAAGTTCTATAAATCATGGAAGTAGTGAAGCTTTCTTTATCCTCTACTTCCCTCTTGGATAACTAAGCAAACATATCCCAGGGGTTTATGTAGACCTGAGAAGCCTTGGGGAAAATATTGTTCTGTGACTTCTGTCTGCATGTTATATCTGTGGTAAGGTATTCCTTGGTTTCAACTAAGAAAAGTTAAGTTTTTGCTGAGACTAGAAAAGTGTGTCATAATATGGCGCCTCTGGTCATGCAGTTAACATGGGACACAAGCCTTTTACCAAGTGCCTATGTGAATGGCAGGCCATATTCCTTTCTTAAATCGAAGGATTTACGTGGACTTTGTACTCAGCTCATAGTTCTTCCATAAATTTTAAGTAGTGGCACTTTAGATCTTTCACAAAATTAAGAAGTGGAAGTTTACATATAGAGTCCACCATTGCCCTTATATATAAAAGGCTGTTAAGAATCATGCCCTTTACCGTGAAGTTATGGGTAATTTTGGAATGAAAAGTTCTATCTGTAGAAAAAGCAACGATATTCAGACACCAAGGAAGGAAAGGAGAGAAAACCTTGGATGAAAGGATTATCTGCTTAGTGGCACATTCATCTCACCTTTTGCAGTTTGGCCTGGTTGTTGTGGCTCTAGTTCGCTGCTTCTTAAAAGAAAGGCAGATGTCCCTATTCTTTTCTGGCTCATGTTCGTTGCTAGGGAATTTAGTTGAACAACTTGATGTCAAGATTCAAGAACATACCTGAGAGTAGCCGAAATGCTTCTTTCAAGACTGTCAAAACAGGAACTTGTCTAGCCTTAAGGAGGAAATCAATCAACAGTATTGTAATAGATGCTTAAGACCAGCCTACCGATGTTGAGATTTTAAGCTAAATGCCTGGGAAGAATAATTCATGCTTGTGACAATCTGAATAATTTGGATATCTGGAGGGTGTATTGTGACATATGATTGAAGCTTAGACTGGGGTTAGAAGATGGAAGATATTAGAAACCGTTGCATTTCAGTTATATGCCAAGCGACTTCTCTTGTTGTTTGGGTGGCTGATGTTTGCTGCTAACAGTCTTGGCAATTTGAAGAGGTATATATGGAAAAAACATAAGAGAAAAAAAGGAGAGGTATATATCACCAAAAGAGAAAATAGATGTACTTAAAGAGGCAGTATCTGGTTTGGATTTTGACACTCTGGAGAACATGCCTAGAATGTATTTTGACTACTCTGAAAGAAAATGTCAAATGTGAAAATTATGTATTGAAATCATAGATTGTCAGAAATTATTTAATGAATATAGAGGAGTGATATAGTTGATCCAAACTGATTTGGGATTGACATAGTTGATATTGATGGACACTTCAGCTAGTTGTCAAGCTTTCATGTAGATTTCTAATGCTTGTTAATATATTTGAGCTGTGATACATGGACCAAACTATAGGTACATACCAAATAGAGATAGATGCTAGTATTTAGTAGTATGGGAATGGGCAGTTTTTGCTAATTTGTAATGTAATTTGAAGAATTCATACGATGTACCCATATCCATATTTCAATTTTTTGACATGGGGACACGTAGGCATGCAAATAATCCTTGCAACATTGATTTTGAAAAGTCAAAATACGATCAAATACCCTCTCTATATGGGAGTAGGGTCTGGTATGAATTGTTTTGTTCTTTAGGGTGTGCATTCGGCTGCACGCAATCTGTGCCAGGTATTTCTCCTGATATTACAGTATAAAGGTATCACATCTAATTAATGTTATCTGGTCATTAAACTTATTCACTTCTGGTATCTGCATATGCACAATATGAAAAGCTCTTCCTTGCCTTTACCTCAAAATTAATTGTTTAAAAGAAACGGATAAAATACAAGACATGACTTAATTTATATCATCGATGGCTATGTTTCTATGATTGGTCTATTTTATCACCCTTGGGGACTCTTGTACGTTGAGATACATAGCAAAGAAATAGATGAGGTTACCTTACTGACTGCATATATCCAGAAGTGTCTCTTCACAGCCTTAGAAATTGCATTTGAACTTCTTGGTCCACAGGGATCATCGAGCCCATAGAGCTGCTCTCTTTGATAACTATGATAGTATTGAGGAAGGTGGTATGAAGGCTTCATCTTCCTATCCCCGTGATCTTGATGAACGAGACAATGACAAAGCTGTGGAGAGCTTACATGATAGAGTCAGCTTTTTAAAGAAAGTAAGTTTTGCAATATTTCATTTATCTTCTTTCCCCCCATTTTCTATGTTACCCCCTCTCTTTGTTTTAGAGCATATACATCATTGAGTAGCTGGGGTTTCTGCCCAAGCTTCATTACCTTTGAAACTAAGCAAAATTTTCAAAAAGAATAAAAAGTTAATACTTTTGAGTTTGGTTCACAGACTAGTTGTGTGTGGATTGTAAATTAATTGTGCAAACGAAGAAATTTATAATGCAAGGATTGATTGTATGATGCATAATAATAAAGAGATTTATTGTGCGATAATAATGTAGGTATTGTTATGCGATGAATACTAATACAATGAATATTATGTAGAAATTTCTTACTTTAAGAATATTTTTCTCTTTAAATACTTCAATAAGTAAAGCACATATTTGCACACCACTTTATACGGATATTATTTTTTACTCCGACCAAATATTGCATTACAGCATTAGTATTATGTGGGTTGTTTTTATATTTCCTGAACCCTTCAATCAAACATTGTATTATTTTCTGCAGGATTATATATTGATGATCTTTCCTAATCCTTCAAACTAAATGACCGCTTTAGTTATGTTGTTCATGATCCTTGGTGGTGGTGCTCTAACTGAGTTTATCAACTTCTATTTTTAAAAGCGTGAAGTGCAAAAACGACAAGGTCTTTGTGGTTAAGGAGAAACGCTTGAACTGAATCGCACAATTCTTTGAAATGAAGCACACAATTGACAACACAAAAATACCAAATATATATGAATTTAGCACTATATTGCTCAAATTGCAATTAAAATACCCCCTCACATAAAAATCACGAGTTTTAAAAATCTTTCTTTTTTCTTTAACACTGTGCCCAATTAAACACCGCCACATAGATTGGGATGGAGGGAGTGACAAAAATTTCAGTATTCAATATGTCACTAGTGGCCCAACACCTTAAAAGTGATATCTAAAGAACCGGCCACTTCTGGTTGAGATTACTTTGCACATCATTGTTGAAACACATTTCCATGAAGTGGTGGATTCACACTTGAAGCACTTACCCTTGCTTCATCACTTTAAGCAATGAAGCGATGACTTTCAGAAACATACTTTATCACTACAACTCTTTGAGTTTGATGTCGTTGGACCTGCAGCATAACTGTTATGAAATTTAGGTAGAATTTAAGGTGAACATTGTTGCTGTGGAAAAAAGAGAAAGAAAAGCTAGAACGTTTGAAGAGCAATATGGTCTATATCCACTACATCTTAACTTTAACCTACTTGACCAAAGTGGTCGTGTCTAGAATCTTTATTAGTTACAAACTTATAACATCATTGGCTGAGGAGCAAAATGCCGCTCATCTTCAAGGGCTGTCACTTGGTCTTTATGTGAGGTATCAGCAAAGGATGGTCCCAGATGGTTGGCATATTACTGCAATATGATGACAATTTCACTTACAGTTTGTCATTGAACTGCAATATCATGCTTTTGTCCATGGCAGTGGTAGGCTTCATTGCCATCTTATGGACCACATCGCCTGCTGGTACTGTTATTTTGTTGACAAGTCAAAAAGTTTCATTAATAAACAGCATGTGACGAAAAAAGTACAAAATGTGTGCTTGTAACTCTGCTCGAGTCATCATTGGCTTCTCCAAGTTTGACCATCAATGCAACATGGTATATTCTCCTTGCACCAAAAATACAAGTGACACTGAAAATCAGAAGTTGGAAAAACAATGTGTGTTCAGTTTTGTTGACCCTGGAGGCTAATTATTCATCCTCAAATTTTCTGGTGCTACCTTCACTGTTTGCATTTTGTAAAACTTTTGCCTACTGAAGTTGCATTCGTGCATAAAAAATATATGACATGCTCAGAGCTATATACATGAAACCTGCTGTTTGTCATCATATCACATGTAATATTCTTTATCCCTAATGATATTGGTTTGGGAGTTCCAGCTTATCTGCTATGTATTTTTAAGTTTTTTGAGGCACTAATAATATATTTGCACTTGGACAGTTAACAGGCGACATACATGAGGAGGTGGAGACCCACAACAAGATGCTAGACCGAATGGTAAGCCGGCTAGTTTTATGAATCTTTTTTGCACGGTACTAAACGTTTTCAGTAGAACAGCTATTTTCTTGAATCCTTTTTGTACACTATTTGTTAGCTTTTTCTTTCTTGGATTATTTCCATTAGGGGAATGAGATGGATTCATCCAGAGGAATCATGTCAGGAACTATGGATCGATTCAAGATGGTAAGCACATGTGATATATTATGTTGTTTATGTGTTTGTCTCATACTTAGAGGATATGCTATGTTTGTCATGTATTTCCTTTTTATCAAATGCCTGTCTAACATTTCCATTTACCTTTTTTAGGTGTTTGATAAGAAATCAAATCGGCAAGTGTGCAGACTTGTTGGATACTTTATACTTTCCTTTTTCCTAATATACTACTTATTTAGGTAAGTATCTCTACTACAGTTCGACATGAGATACTAAATGCAAAGACTAGCTTTTATATGTCTATCCTACAGTGAGAAACCACGTAAACTTGCTTTATTCTTCCATCTAGATATAGCAAACCTTAAGGTAAATCAACTTAGTTTTCTAAATGATTCTCTAACCAGAGCCATAAACTAAAGTTTGGAAAATGACGAGTAAAAGGACCTCTGATTTCTCATCTTAGATGTTTGCCTTTTGTTATGCAACTTTGTTCCTATCTGTTGACTTCCATTAGTTGCTTCAAGATACCATTCATGTATCAGGTTTTGATACTTTTTCTGCTTTTGGTACTAAGCTTTTTCTTGCAAAATTGCTATGAGAGTGAGGCTATTGGTTAAATACAAAACCAAATAAAGGTACTAACATGATATCATTTGAGGCAATTGATGGCTATCTATTAGCTTACGCTATAAACCTATATAAATCAATGTATTAGAGCTGGGTATAACCATTTTTCATCCATGATGCATGATATGCTGACTATATTGCATGAATTGATAAATAGCGAGGATGTTAGAAAAGCTTAGTCATGGGAGAACTCTGAAGAAAATTGAATTTAGGATAAATAGGAGAAAGATGAATATATATACTGCAGGTTTAGATAGTATCAGATAAGTGAAGTTAAGATGAGATTCAACCAGGAATTTGATGCCTAATGTCTACACTCAGGTGTTTTATCTCTACTTATAAGAAAAAGATATCCTGGATAATCAATCATATGATAGATGAAGATTTAACACAGAATTAAATAAGATAGTTGCAAGAAGAAGGATGTGCGAAAGGTTGGATGTGGGGGTCACTCGGCGGGGTAGGGGTAGACCAAAGAAGTATTGGGGGGAGGTGATCAGACAGGACATGGCGGTACTCGACCT
>JAOTQJ010000111.1:23810431-23823873 GCA_025642045.1 Solanum sejunctum | reverse complement strand
CGGTAAGGTCTGCGTACAATCTACCCTCCCCAGACCCCACTTGTGGGATATAACTGGGTATGTTGTTGTTGTTGTTGCAAGAAGAAGGATCATTGGAGTGTTACACAATAAGAGAAAACGTATCAAAATGAAACGTCAGCTCTATTAAACAGTTGTAGGACCAACAACGCTATAAATGAGTGGATGTTGAGCTCATAATGTCAACCACATCCACAAGATGAGTGTTGGAAAATGCATATGTTAAAATTGATGTGTGGTTAGACAAGTTTATACACGAACACATTCAGCTGAAGGTGCAAGCAGCACGTGTACAAGGTGAGATGAAAGTAGGCTGCTTGAGATTGGTTGGTCAGTCCTATGTTGACATAGGCATGGAAATATAGTTACTGAATGTGTTTAAGCAATAAGGAAACCTAAATATTACGTGAAGACGTTTCAAAACCTACGATCTTTTGAAATTCTTGGAAACTTAAAGAAAATTGAACAAAATGGAATATCTTGAGACTAGTTTAAATGGAGCAAGGATTCATATAGCTGGTCTCATCTAGTTTTCGGATTGAGCTGGAGTAGTTGTTCGTTATGGTCTGTCCTGTCTTGGTATGGCCATTTTGGCTGAACTAGGTCAGTGGCACTCAATCTGGATATTACATAATCAAACTATCTACTAGCTGGGTACCTTTATGTCATCTTTTGCCTTTAGAATCATTTCATTATTTCCTGGAAACATAGATCAGTAAACTGGAGGGATCGAGATGAAACCTAAGTGTTCTTGATCTCCATTTTTTCCTTGCAGGTTTCTCATGTATTTCATGTATGGTTAATGTGCAAGATCACTAAGATCATTCATCCAGATTAGTTGGCCACACCCACAAACCACAACATGTACAACTGGCATCTTCTTCATTCTCACTGGTAAAAGATGGCGCCGTAAGTATATGTTTCATGTTGTGTCAAGTCAAAGATTTTTATACAATATTTGAAAAATCATACACCAATTGTGTTATAGACCTGTATAATAATAAGCATATTTCAATGTTATGCTGATGAGACTTTGTGTTAGTATTCTTTAACTGAAAAAAGTTGAAAAAGTCAGGGAGTTTTACCAATGTCATTATTGCCGGCTTCATTGAACAACAATTGTTTGTTTAAATAGGGAAGTAAAGTAATATATTTGTTTAGTTACAACAAGGTTTTGAATATTTGACCCACTAAATGGACATTTTACTTGTCTTCTCTAAAAGTAGCTTTCATTTGGTTTGGTTGCTACTTGTCATGAAATTGAATCATTCACTTTTGGAATTGACTTCTAAATGGTATCCTATTTTTTGATACCGTAGTGAACAAGCTACTAGTCTAAAAAAGCTCGTTTGGTAGGATATATAAGAATAGTACTCTACTGCATATGATGTTTATGTTATCTTGGAGATAGTTGCGTTGATATGATTTTTTATAGACTGTTGGAGTTATTGTATTAAATGAATATGGTGTATTAGGACAAAAATAACACTCTAGAATAGAAATAGTATCTTGTGTTATTAATGTCCGGATTTTAAAAAATAGTATATATTGATATATGATTAATATTGCATGTAGTAGTTATATAAGGTTGATGATTAAACAAATGCTAAAGCTAATACTAGTTTTGTTTTCTCTAATAATTTCTACCAAACAATCCTTGAAGTCACGGTAAATGTGGTTTTGTTTATTATTGGGATTGAATAAATTGCAAAGAGAGAAGTATTGAAAATATTCTCGAACTTGACGCAAGTTATTAGTTTTATCCTTGAACTATTGATAATTTTAAAAACATTTCTCTACTTGACTAACTAGACGAAAATACACTTCAATCTTCCACAAATGTTAAAAAAACACTCTTAATTTGACAAAAATTAGAAGTGTTTTACTAATGTTGTAAGATTAGTGGTGTATGTAAGTTAAGTTAATCAAGTAGATGTGTGTTTTTAATACTATCTGTAACAAAACTAATAACTCGTGCCAAATTTAGAAATATTTTTAGTACTATTAAAGTTATAAATAATGTTTTAATATCAAATGAAGATATTTTTCTGTGAACAATGTTTATCAATCATTACCACAAACTATCTTTGTGTTGTAATTACTAGCCACCATTGCGATCATCATTACTATTATCAACTAATACTATCGTTGTTAATCATTAGTTGTCACTATCATTAACTACTTCTATCATCAGAATCACTACTGTCAATCATTACCACCATCGCCAACCACTAGCCTATCACCACTCATCACTTTTGCCATGACAACACACGATTGGCAACTACCATCGACACTTACTATTATTGTTGTCGTTATCATATTTATTACCTTCATCATTATAATTATATGTCTGACTATCACCACTGTTGTGACCACTTTCACCATTCCTGTCATAACTATCAACCATTATCACTACTGCAGTCAATCCTTATTACCAACCAAACCACCATCACAACCAACATCATCGTCAACTACCAACAACATCATCAACCACTATACATTTTTAAAACTACAGCCATCATATCCAAATGTCAAATATTAATATCAATCAACTCCACCATCATAAATCACCACTATCGCGTCATATGTATCACCATTGAAAACCAACAACACTAATCATCAACACCATAATCATTACAAATCGTCTCCATCACCATTGGTAAACATAATTTATTTTTATTTAAACCTCAAATAATAATTTTATTATATTAGATTTATCTTTTTCCTCTATGATATTATTTTAACTATTTTTAAATTTAAATTGTATATTTTTTATATTTAAAAATAAAAATTATGTTCACTCAAATTTATTAAAAAATAAATTATCTTAACCATTTAATATTCAGATCTAAAGATAACATTTTAATTATTTAAACACGCATCCAAAATGGATGCTAGATATAAATAGTATTGATAGGTACATATTCTCACGATGTTTAACTGTGTTAAATCTTGTATTTAAAGCAATCTAAAGTGCCCTTCTTCTGTAGCTTTTAACTTTGACCTATTCAATTTTCTAGCACATTATTTGGATGGTCGTACCTGTTTTACATAGCAGTTTTATTAGTCTAAATACAATATTTTTTATTTTTATTTAAATTTTATTATATCTTATCATTTAAATTAGGTAATAACTAAACAAATCATTGTATGTAACGATCAAATTTAGGGTGATTATGTCGTTATCTTGATATTTTCTTCTCATTTTGTCTTTACATACTATTTAATAATTTTATTTTATCATTTATCCTATCTTTTTATAATAACTTCACTTTGTATCTTATAATTTTTTATAAGTTTATTATTCAAATTAGGAATATATGACATTATAAAATAATAAAAAAGAATATAATTTATCAAAATATTATATTCATTAAAATAATACAATATAATATAATACGATACATCACGAAACATTGAATAAGAACCGTCCAAGTCAGTGTAATGCTCTAAAAGGAACATAAGCTTGAGATAAATTTGACAAAAAGTTCATTTCCCACTACTATGGTCTACTCCACAAACTGTCATATTCTTTTGTTTGATTAATTCACATTAGAATTTGTAGTTCATATAATTTTTTTGGGGTTGGGGTCGGTGGGAAGAACTCAACTTTGACAAATATAGTTTTATAGTCAAAATAATAATAAAAAACTTTATTATATAATTATAATAATCGAATGATTATTTAAGCAATGAACTCACTCAAAATGAAGGATGGCAAAGTTTAAAACTCGTGACTTTTTCCAGACAATTTTCTTTTTGTTCAATTATTATTATAAAGAAAGTTGACGTTTTGTGTCCTCTTATCTTTTCTTATGTTTTGTAAAGGAAACAAATAAATAATATTGTGAAACTAATTTAATTTTGTTGAGCTATCACATTAAAAAAATGTCACGTTTCTATATCATATGTTATTGATGCATTATATTGACAACCATAATGTTTTTTCTCACAATCATGAGAAACGTGTTTTATGTGATAAAAATCATCAATCTGGACAAAATGATTGGAGAGAATCTTTTCTTTTTGTTTCTAACACCTAAGTATGTTGCCCTTTCGATACAATATGGATGTGGATATGAGATTAACATCAAATTCGAACGAACTTTGGGTGAGATTAATATCAAATTAGGCAATTTACTTTCGATATTCTGAGTATATTTTAAATTACAATTCAAAATTAAGTGTGATGATATCTGTCTAACTCATCAAGGCAAAGACAAATTGGTCTAGAAACTAAGCAATTCAAAATAAATAGTAATTTAGGTAAAAGAAAGAAAGTCCAACACAGTATAGGTGTTAATAAGCGAAAACAATTCTAAAATCATCCAAGATTGATGTCACGTGTACAAGCCACTAACTCGACAAAAAAAAGGAATAATATGTGTCCTGTCCTAATGTCTTAGTTCCCAAATAGAATAAAGCATAAGATAAAAGAACCTTGAGAATTCACTGAAAAGACAAGTCCTTACCTTTCGAGCAAATCCAGAAGCTCGGTCTAAGATGAAAAATAAGAGATCACGACGTATCGAGCTCACAATTTACACACGGAGTGAGTGTCAAACAATATGATACGAAGCAAATGAATTTAACAACTCTAAGTAAAGCAATGAAGAATACAAATACGCTTATCATCCTAATCACATACCTCCACAACTACGATATTGCATGCAGTCAAGTTAACCTACATAGCTTATAAAGCATATATTTCACCATTTTCATGCATTAAGAAGTAAAAATATAATTTACCCAATCATTATTTTATCATAGGTATTCCCAAGGAATATCTACTATCATAGAAATAATGAGATGCATAAGACGCAAATGCAATATCACAAAATATGGTGCATGTTTATTTTATGATAGATATTCGCTGATCATCTCATAATAGGGGTCTCAAATATTCGATTGCCAAAAAGATCTTGAACATCAAAAAAGACCTCAGCAATTAGAATCCACCCAAAAGATCTCGACCACCGAAGAGACCTCGATAAATAATACCAGCGGATAAGATCTCAACTCCAAATCCAATCTCTCTCTCATATCACTTTCCACAGCAACACAGATAAGCATATGCAGAAATATTGAATGGGTAAGTAATGAAATTCACAATATAATGTCATATAGCTCAACATTCACATCAATATTCATTAACAAATGATTCACAAATACTTAGGCAATTTCTCATATCCAAGTTCGACATTAGCACGCCAATTCACAAAATCATATTATTACGATATCTTAACCGTAGATTAATTTCATATATGACACGGCTAAAATCAACTCCTCATTACACTCAAATCAGAAAATAGGAAATAAAAGGTTCAACACTTTTTGATTACAAGTTAATTAGAAATCCACTTGTCTTAACCAAAAAGTGCCAAATCACTCAAATTTTGAAGCTTTCCCTTTTTTATTATACTCCAAAACATTACAATCTCGTCAAATAATAATTTTATAATCAAATTTTGAAGCTAAAGACACAAAAATCTTAACATTTTGGGAAAAGAGATAAAATTCTCCAAAAATTCAATATGGAAAAATGAGGTTGAAATTTGAAAATTTTGTATGAAAATGTTCCTAAAGATTTTATAAAACTAATGGGAAAAATCGTTTTAAAAATGTAGTTAAAATCACCTCATGATCGCGAAGGTTAATTTCTCGACCTTTCACGATCGTGATGAGCAGTATCGTGATCGCGATAAAAATCTATCAGGCATCATATATCAACAATACATAAAATACATAAATCACAAAACGGACCCTTGGGATTTGTTCGAAATCATATACACACAAATCATATATGCAATCCTACTAAATTCGACGTCTTAGACTCAATGGAATAGTAAAAAAATCATATTCGAGGTCTCCTTGATCCAGAATCTGATTAGTCACGACTAAATTAACTTAAGACACTTCAAATAAACAAAACTCTCAAAAATTATACCGGAGCTTGTTCTAGTGTTACAATCATCTCTCGGAACCAATGGGACCAACAAAAATCCAATTTGAGCACCCGAATTCAAAATGTTGAGTAAAATAAAACCTAACTCGAATTTCAACTTAGTTCCTAACTTCGGACCTCAAATCTGCATACCAACTTCAAATCTGATTTTGAAAATTCTCCTAAATCAATTTTTATATTCCGAAACTAATGGAATCGACAGAATTCTGCCGAGATGCGAAACTCCAAATGATTCAAAATTCAAAATTAAGCAACTTAAACCTTCAAAACTCAACTTTTTAGCAAAAACTTCACTTTTCACAAAATTTCCAAAATCAATTAAATAGGACTCGACGCAACTATTAGGAGGAATAGAACGATAATTTTTCGAAAATGTCAAAAAAGACCTTCAGAGTCATTACATTTTATGATCGACAAATATAAAATAATAAATTTTAAAATTGATATTTGAGATTCTGTATAAGTATGTTCATATCTATATCTTTGAATCTTAAATTTATATAATAAAGAATTCAATCACTAAATTTATATTCATATTAGATATTCATATCGAATCTAAACGACACTGGTTAAAACAAAACAAACAAAAGAGAATCTACATCGAATCCTATAGTTGATTAAATCATTATTTTTTTGGTAAATAAAATCACATTGTTTTATATTATTATAAAGCATATGCATAGTAATACTTCAAAAATGTAGAGTGCACATATTATTAAGTATTTTGTAATTTTTTTTAAAGAAGTGAAATATTATTTCTATTATTTGGCCACATGGATATCGACATTAATTTCCCAATTTTGTGCTGGCAAATGTGAAGGCCAGTACACGTGTGGACGATTAATGCCACCTTGGAAAAACTCAATGAAGGTCAAAGCCATGATGGATTTATAATAATAATTTATAGTTATGTTTCAACTAATAAAATTGAGGTTTTTAATGGACTTTTTTTGAATTTGTCTAGATTTCTTGGAATTTTTTCGATAATGTATTTTTATAAATTTCAAATATTTCTCTAGTCGTGTTAAATATAAAAATAAAATAAAATAAAATATAATCAGAGTGATAATACTAAAATATTTAATAAAAAATAATCATAAAATTACATAAAATAAATATTAAATAAATAATTCATAATAAAAATAATTATAACTTAAAAATACTATTAAATTAAGTTAAATATCAGTTGAATTCATTTCTTTAAATTAACTCGATTTGCAGTTTGATGTGATTTTCAGTCCAATTTTATTCTCTCTCACACACATATAAACTGTAATAGTTCATTTTCTCCAACTAGCTAATCTCTTTTTAACAAATTCTTATAAACTCAATTTTTTATTAAATAATTTCAAAATTTAAATATAAACTTATTTCGATATTTTGAATCTTGATATACTATTCACTCAAATATTTAATTTGCAAAAAGAAGAAAATACCACATGGAAAGTCCCAAATAAATGGAACAACTCTTTATATATTTTTTTAAAAAAATCTATTAAGATACTAAGGTTTATTTTATGTAGATTTTTCTACCGTGCCACTTTAATTAATTTATCCAATAAATAAAAAGGAAAGTATTATCCATTATGGCAAAATTCACCAATTAATTTTTCACAACCCAATTTAGCACATACTATATATTTTATAATACTACCATTTTTATATTATCATGAAGTTGATGTGAGCATTTTGCCTTTTACTATATTCCACAATAAATTATTCTAACCTTACCTACCCTAAACAAAGTATTACTATTTGTTCAATTCATAATTTGAAAAATACAACATTATAATATTATTAGTAACATCAATGATTACATACCGATGATTGAATAGGATAAAAATAATGTAGTTAACTACAGTTGGCATTAGAAAATAGTTACGAGAAATTATTCATAAAAGAAATGAAATTAATTGATATTAAAAATAAAATAGGTTATTTGTTTTAATAGATTAATTTATTTTAATGTTGATATAGATAAACAACAACAACAACAACATACCCAGTGAAATCCCACAAGTGGGGTCTGGGGAGAGTAGATTGTACGCAGACCTTACCGCTACCTCATAGAAGTAGAGAGACTGTTTCCTAAAATCCTCGGCTCAAAACCCTTAAGCAGAAATAACTAGATATGACAAAAGAAATGTAAGTAAAGGGAAGGGGACAATAGGGGCGACTAGCAATGAATAACAATGAATAACACAAGATAGTATGTAAATGTGATAAACTAACACATATCAGTCAGACAATGAAGTGAAAAAAGAATAATAACAGTAAAGATAGTACAAATACTACTAGTAATAGGAAGAAGATGAAGGAGAACAAGACGAAGAACAAGAAGAACGAAGGAAGAAGAAGAAGAGGAAGAAGAACTTAGCCTGCTACTCTAATTCGCGTCCTCCACTCCTTTCTATCTAAGGTCATGTCCTCAGTAAGGTTGAGTTCTGCCATGTCCTGTCTGATCACCTCCCCCCAGTACTTCTTCGGTCTACCTCTACCCCTTCGAGCAACTCCTACCATCAACCTCTCGCACCTCCTAACAGGAGCACCGATGCTCCTTCTCTACACATGCCCGAACCATCACAGTCTCGCTTCCCTCATTTTTTCGCCCACCGAGGCCACCTCAAGTTTCTCCCGAATTGCCTCGTTCCTAATGTTGTCACTCCTGGTGTGACCGCACATCCATCTCAACATCCTCATCTCTGCGACATGCATCTTCTGAACATATGTGCTTTTAATTGGCCAACACTCCACCCTATACAGCAACGCTGGTCTAACCACCACTCTGTAGAACTGACCTTTAAGTTTGGGTGGTATCTTTTTGTCACACAATACTGCAGAGGCCTATCTTCATCTAGTCCAAGCTGTCCCAATGCGATGTGTGACATCATCATCGATGTCGCCACTATTCTGGATGATGGACCCTAGATACTTAAACTTATCCCTCTGGGGGATAAGTTGGGTGACAAGCCTCACCTCAGTGTCTTCTTCCACTCTCTCAACACTGAATTTGCACTCCAAGTACTCAGTTTTGGTCCTGCTCAATTTGAAGCCTTTGGTCTCCAAGGCGTGCCTCCAGGCCTCCAACCTTTCATTAACTTTAGTCCGAGACTCGTCAATTAAAACTATGTCGTCTGCAAATAGCATACACCAAAGTACCTCTTCTTGTAAAGGTCGCGTCAGCTCGTCCATCACCAAGGTGAACAATAAAGGGCTCAGCGCAGAACCCTGATGGAGTCCCATCGCGACAGGAAAATACTCGGAGTCTCCTCCCACCATTCTTACCCGAGTCGTACATGTCCTAAATCACCCTGACATACGTCACAGGGACACCTTTCGCTTCTAAATACCTCTATAAAACCTCTATTGGGACTTTGTCATACGCCTTCTCGAGATCAATGAACACCATGTGAAGGTCCTTCTTCCTATCCCTGAATTTTTTCACTAACCTCCGAACCAAATGGATTGCTTCAGTCGTCAACCGCTCCGGCATGAATCCAAATTGATTTTTCGAGATGGTATAGATAAAATTAAGTTTAATTTATACTAGTATGGCTTACATAATCCAATATGTTTATTATAACAATAAATAAAACTTTCAATGCTAACACTAAAATTTAAATCATATTAATTTATCATGGCTGAATAATTTAATAAAATAAAAATACATATTATAATTGAGTGAAAGAAACATATATACAGATACATGTTTTATATCTTAACACATTATGTAGATAGATTATTTATATTAAATCAATAAACATATTTTTTTTATATCCTCCTATAGGCTCTTATTCTTTTTGCTCCTTATATTCAAAAATTCATAACTTTAAAGTTTGATGTGGAGGTAACGGTGGAATTAATATTTTTACTAAGAATATTCAAAATATAAAAAAATAAATATATAAATTAATTTAAAAGGATTTAACATCTATTTTATATATATATATATATATATATATATATATATGCATAAAACATAAGTTTAACTATATATAAAAAATATAATTCTCTATTGAAGAAAATTCAGATAAACTTCTAGTCCCAAGCTAGCTTTGTCTCTAATTAAAAAGTATTTATCAATGATATGACTCCATCTTATCAACTAATAGTGGCGAAATTAAAATTTTAATGAAGAAAGTTCAAAATTTAAAAAATTAAATACATGTACTACTCGAAAATATTCATGTATTCATATATACACCATTTTCACTTAATTATACAACAACCACCACAACATACCCCAAAAAACCCAAAAAACAAGTGATGCAAGGAAATCGAACACGAGATGCCCAGCATCCCTTCGTGCCTCTAATCACCCGAGCTATGTGGTTAGAGGCACCATTTTCATTTAATCATAATTAATTAAAATATATGTATTTCTTATAAAAACTCAATACTAGTATGTACATATTTACTATTTATAAATATCAGATGAGAATAAATTTTTATCATCCTTCATTTGTTGGGGCAAGAGATAGCGACGTGATTCCCACAATGCCACCTGCCCACGCGCACACGACCCCACAATTTTGGGCTATGGACAGAGACTTCAAGAAACCCTAATTTTTTTTCTATACAATTAAATACACACTAATTTTTCTTTGCCTTTTTTTTTAAGAAAAAAGACACCACTACTTGATGAGAAACTTCTATAAAGAAATAAAATATCAACTCTTTAACATCATTTCTTACTCATCCCTTCTCATAATCCTCTCCTTTAGACTTTTTGTAATAGTATTTTTTTTCTAAAACAAAAAAAATGATATATAATATACTAATTATATACTATGAAACATAAACTTTTTTCTTAGTTTTTTCAATCTATAATTGTGCTTTATTCTCTTTTTCTTTTCTCCTTTGGGTTTGATTCTGTCCAGGTTTCTGTTTCGCTTTTTTATTTTTTGCCAAAAAAATAAAATTTTCATCTTGCTATCATATTATCTTTGTTCTTTCTCTTTATTTGAACTTCTTCTGCATCTAATTCTCCTTTAAAGAATTTTCTTTTTCCATATTAACCTGATTCTATCTTCACAAGAAGTACTAGAGTTTTTCTTTTTTCCAAAAAAAAAATCTATATACATTCAAAGATAGTCTCAACTTTTTAGGGTCTTGTTCAAAAATAAGCAAACAAGTAAGAATCTTGTAATTTTTGTGGTAAAATTTTCAATTCTGGCTAATTGGTGGGGTGGTCAGGTTGGCATGTCCGGGCTTGAGCCAGGATCTTGTCCACCTATGCTTCTGACGAAGCAGCTTTCGGTGAACGAGAGTGGGAGTAGTGGCGAAAATCAAGAAGATAATGGTCGCGAAAATGGCGATCATGAGCCTAAAGAAGGTGCGGTTGAGGTTGGAACTCGAAGACCTAGAGGTCGTCCAGCAGGATCCAAGAACAAGCCCAAACCCCCAATTTTCGTGACTCGGGATAGCCCTAACGCCCTCCGTAGCCACGTTATGGAGGTGGCAGGAGGTACAGATGTGGCAGAGAGCATTGCACAGTTCGCAAGGAGGCGCCAACGTGGCGTTTCGGTACTTAGTGGGAATGGTTCGGTTGCCAATGTAACCCTAAGGCAACCATCATCTCCAGGTGCCGTTGTTTTACAAGGAAGATTCGAGATTTTATCGTTGACTGGAGCATTTTTGCCCGGTCCAGCCCCTCCAGGCTCGACCGGGCTAACTGTCTATTTGGCCGGAGGCCAAGGACAAGTGATTGGTGGAAGTGTTATTGGGCCTTTAATTGCTGCGGGGCCCGTTATGATAATAGCTGCCACTTTTTCTAATGCAACCTATGAAAGGTTGCCACTAGAAGAAGAGGACGAGGTCGGAGGCGATTGCTCCGGCCAGTCTCAAGTACCGGCCGGAAATTCGCCTCCAACCTTATGTTCAAGTGATGGAAGGCCACAACAACATGAATTGCCTGATCCATCATCATTACCTATTTATAATTTTACACCAAATTTATTACCAAATGGTGGACAGTTGAGTCATGATGCATATGCTTGGGCAAATCCTAGACCACCTTTTTAAAAGGCAAGTCTGGTATGTTAAAGCTTTCGCTAGACACAAAATTTGAGACAGGATTCGATCATAATGGTCCATTATATGCAGCCTTGAGATTAGAAAAAAAAGGGGGTGAAATTTGAAGAATAAAACAAGGGTAGGATCAAGAGAGCATGTGTACTAAGGTAAATTTCTATCAATATGTTTGATTTTATACATAGAGTTTCATGTAGTTGTGTTTTGTAGGAAAATGTTTTGGAAGAAGTATATATAGTTAGGATGGACAAACTATATATTACTTTTTCTAAGTAAATAAACATTTTCTCTTGTAGCTTCCATTATGATTGAAATAAAATATGGGTTTTCCTTTTTCTCCAATAATTTACTCTCATCTTTTAGTTAGAAGTGTTAAAAAAAGTGTTTACTACAGAAGAATTATATGAGTATGTGTCTTCTTTTTCTTGTTTGTGCTTCAATTTTGTGACTACAAACAATGGATGTTCATGTTTTTCTTTAATTAATAATTAAATATTTAATATTCCCTCTTGCACTTTGATTTCTTCTATCTTCATCATTATATTTGTCCAAGCACTAAAGAAAGACTAATCCATGTGCCTACTTATAGTTAATAGGGTTTTGTTAGTTTTCTTAATTAGTAGTTGTTGTGGATAAGTACTAAATTTTATTTATTTATTTTCTTTCTGGTTTAATGATTTTTTTAGACAACAATTTTTCGGAGATAATCTCTATGAGATGATGGTATCTGCGTGTATTTTACTCTTTTCTACCAAATATGTTTTTTCTTGTTGGTTTAGTGAAAATAAACTATAACTAAAGAAACGTATGGTCTGTGAGCAAAATGTAGGAATGTCAAGCTAAATATAATGTACTTTACCTAATAATTTAATCCTTTTTTGTTTTTACTATTAATATACATTTGATCAATTGCAATATATATCCTAATAATTAATTAGCTATGGATAAGACTCAAATATTCTCCTGGAAATGCTCCTGCTATCATGCAACTTTTTGTTAGACTTGCACTAAGCTTTTTAGTAATTTTATTGGTTATGTTTGGAGAGGAGTGCTTTGAAATAAAAAAAATGAGCTAGATTGCTTCCTTAGTCAAAACAAAAATTAGTCTTAAAATTTATATATTTTTATAATAATTTTAATTATTTTTTAACAATAATTTTGTCCACAAAAATATTTACACTTCCTTTGTTACAATTTATGTCATATACCTTTTGATTTTCCGAGTCAATGAGTTTGTATTAACCATAATCTTCTAATATTTCTTATTTTAACTTATTAATTATTGTGATTTATATGATTTTTTATATACTTCTTTTATTCATTTTTATTTGTCATTATTTTACTTATCGAGATCAAACTATATGAACTTTCACTAACATTTTAAGATGTATTTTTTTTATCATATTAATATGAAATAGATTTTAAC
>JAOTQJ010000111.1:23760652-23803042 GCA_025642045.1 Solanum sejunctum | reverse complement strand
CTTAAAATTTTTGAAGGCGGGAGTGGGGATAAGGGGATGATGATAGGGTGGAAAGGTGGGGTGGGGTGGGGGGAGGGAGGTGGCTAAAAAATTTAAATTTTTTATTAGGGTGGACATAAATATCAAAAAATTTAAAAATCGAACCAAATCAAACTAATTTAATTTTTGGATTCAATGTCGATATTCTTTTTTTTTAAAGTTCAATTCTTCTATTTGGTGTTTGTGTAGGGTTTCAAAATTTTGGTACACCGAAAAATTAAATTTTTATTAAAAAAATTAAAAATTATATGTAATATAAGATCAATAAGTAAAAATTATATAGTCTAGTAGGATTTTATGGGTCAAGGAACAGGAAACAGACTATTTTTGCAGTTTTTTGTGTGTGTTTGCTCACGAATTCTGGCGCTTCATGGGGCTCCGACACAACATTCTCGAATAATCATATGAGTTGGTCCACAAGGAGCCCAAGAAGAGACCCAGATGGCCCAGCGGCAGGGGGAACGCCTGATGGGATTTTATGGGGTGAGAAACAGGAAACAGGAGATTTCGACGATTTTCTTTGTTTGTTTGCCTACGGATTCTAGAGTTGCAGAGGCTCCGGCGCAACATTTCTGAAAAATCATACAAGTAGGTCCGCAACAAGACCGAGAAGAGGCGCAGGTGGCCCAGCAGCGCTGGGGATGCCTGGTGAAATTTTATGGGCCAAGGAACAGAAAATAAGAGATTTCAACATTTTTCTATGGGTGTTAGCCACATATTCTAGTGCTACAGGGGCCTCTGGCTCAATATTCCCAAAAAATCATACGAGTGGGTCCGTAATAAGTCTGAAAAGAGGCCCGACGACGGTGGGGGATTTGTCTGGTAGGATTTTCTAGGCTAAGTAACATGAAATAGGCAATTTTGATAATTTTTTGTGGGTGTTAGCCCACGGATTTCGGCGTTATAGGGGCTCTCGAGCAACATTCTCAAAAAATTATGCAGATAGGTTCGCAACGAGCCTAGAAAGATGTCCAGATGGTCCAGTGGTGGCGGGGGACGTCTGGTGAAATTTTATGGGCCAAGGAATAGGAAATATACGATTTCGATAATTTTCTGTGGGTGTTAATCCACGGATTCTGGTGCTGAGGGGGCTCCCATGCAACATTTTTGAAGAAACATACAAGTGGGGGTCCACAATGAGCTCACGAAGAGGCCAGGTGGCCTAGCGACGACGAGGGACGCCTAGTGAGATTTTATGGGCCAAGGAATAGTAAACATTCCCTAAAAATCATACAAATGTGTCCACAATGAGCCTGTGGCGAAGCCCAAGTAGCCTAACGGCGGCGCAGGATACCTAGTAGGATTTTATGGGCCAACGAAAAGGCAACAGGCGATTTTGGTAGTTTTTTATAGGTGTTCGCCCACGGATTCTAGCGTTGCATGAGGCTCCGATACAACATATCTAAAAAAAATCATATGATTGAGTTCGCAATGAGCCCGGGAAGAGAAGCAAGTGTCCTAGCATTTGTTGTGGACGCCTAGTGGAATTTTATGAGCCAAGAAATAAAAAACAAATGATTTCAGCAGTTTTTTGTAGGTGTTAACCCATGAATTTTGGCACTGCAGGAGGCTCTGTGCAATATTCTAAAAAAATCATACGAATGGGTCTACAATGAGCCCAAGAAAAGGCCCGGTGGCGACGACGGACACCTGGTGAGATTTTATCAGTCAAGGAACAAGAAAGAGGCCATTTCAGCAGTTTTTCTATGGGTGTTAGCCAATGAATTCTGGCATTGCAGGGTGCTCCAACAACATTCCCCAAAAATCATATGAATGAGTCTGTAACAAGCTCGGGAAGAGTCCCAGTGGCCTGAAAATGGGGGGGACGCTTGGTGGGATTTTATGGGCCAAGTAATAGGAAATAGACGATTTCAGTCATTTTATATGGGTATTAGCCCATGGATTCTGGCGTTGCAGGGGGATTTGGCGCAACATTCCCAAAAAATCATACAAGTGGGTTTGCAATGAGTCCGGAAAGAGGCCCAGGTGACTCGTCGGTGGTACGTGACACCTTGTGGGATTTTATGGGCCAAGGAACTCAAAACTGGTGATTTCGACAGTTTTCTGTAGGTGTTATCTCACGAATTCTAGCACTGCAGGGGGTTCCGACACAACATTCCCGAAAAATCATATGAGTCGGTTCGAAACGAACACGGGAAGAGGCCCAGGTGGCCCGACGACGGCGGGGAACGCCTAGTGAGATTTTATGGGCTATGGATCAGGAAAGAGGTGATTTTGGAATTTTTCTGTGGGTGTTAGTCCATGAATTCTGGCGCTTCAGGGAGTTCGACCCAACATTCTCAAAAAATCATACAACTAGGTCTATAATGTGCTTGGGAGAGGCCCAGGTGGCTCGGCAACGACGAAAGACGTCTGGTGCGGGGTTATGATGGAAGTGGGGAGGTGGGATGAATTTTTTTTCAATTGAATTCTTTTTTTATAAAAAATTGATGTTGGGAGGTGGGAGCAGGGAGAAAAAAATATTTTTTGTTTTTCATTAGAACAAAAATTGGGAGCAGGAATTGGTGTTAAAAAAATAACTTTTTTATTTTATGTTTTAAATATTTCTTTAGAAAAAATTTGAGAGTGGGGATAGTGGATAGTGTGAAAAAATTTAATGTTTTTTTTCAATCTTTCTTTAATTTTTTTTTTGAGAGAGGGGGTTGCGTGGGGTGGGGGTTATGATGGAAATGGAGGGTGGGGTGGTGAAAAAATTGAACTTTCTTTATTGAGTTTTTTAAAAAAGTATTTGGAGGTAGGGCGGTGGGTCTTGGAGATATTTTTTTTTAAAAAAAAATTGGGATAGAGTGTAGTGTAGGGACGGGTGAGAGGCGGGTAGAGTGGACAAATTTTTCTTTGATATTTTCTAATTTAAAAATTATGGACACTACAGGCACGAGTAGGGTGGGGATGGAGGTTGAGGGTGGGGATGGAAGTGATGGGTGATAGCGTGTGAAAGTAGAAAAAAATTAATTTTTTAATAAAAAAATAATTATTTGGGAGTAGGGTTGGGGTGATAGAGAGTGAGCATTAACAATCTAGAGAATAAAGTGGATTAAATTATTTTTATTCAAATCATATTTGACCAAATCTATATTTATCCAAATTTTATATGGATGAATTGTTAGCTCAATTCATATTCAGTTCATTCAAATTCGATCAAATTCACTCGTTTGTCACCTCTAAGTGAGACTGAGACAATATATAATTATTTTTAAATTATAGAGAAAATTCGTAAATATGATAAAAATATTAGTGTACTTAAGTCGTTTTTCTTTATCTTTTTGCAATCTCAGTAAAACCTGAATTATTATTTTCCAATCAAGGTTGTGTAGACTTAATCTCTAATAATATGGCTATCAATGAAAGTTGTTGACTTATGTTAAGTAAAGTAAAGGAACATCTTGCTGAATTTTAGGAACAATAGCAAGCATTACTGAGACAATTGAATCCAACACCCTTTTTTTTATAGGATTTTGGATTTGTTTGTTTCTCATAAAACCAAAGTAATATTTGATTTTTGAGTCCCCCATATTAAGGCAATGTGCTCTAGACTTTTATTTAAATATTTCTTTTAACATTTTTTCATTTGTCAAGTTCTTGTATCATGACCCTTTTATTCACCAAATAAAATTGATGAGATGTTGATGATCAACCATGACATCCTGAATTTCTTCTATGTTTCTCTCTAGTAGCAATGATTTTTTTATTAATATTTGAGAATTATTTAGTATTCCATGTGTTCTAATTTATGTAATATATTTTTTTAATCGATCTCAAAAAGAATGACACTAACAGAGATGGAGCTAAGTGGGGGTTTGGAGTTTAGGGAATGAATGAATTCAATAACTTTTATGTAGATCCTACATTTATATTAGAAAATATGATTTGTAATATTTTTCTCTTTTTTGGAACCCTAAACTCCTGAATCAATCTTTACCTCTGAATTGACACGTTTTTAACTTCAAATATTTATTGGATATATAACCACATAAATATATATGACTTGTTGATAAAGTTAAAAAAAATCTTTCTTAACCTCTGTGTTAATTCAAATTACATCACACAAATTTAAATGAAGGGAATATTTAATTTTTTGAGTTCACTCTTTACTAATTTGAGGTTTCTTCCTATTCAATTGTATATGGTTACCCTGAGGGGAGATTGACCAAGCATCTTCAACTCTTTGTAGGAAGAGCTTATGATCAACTAGTATTGCACTATTGAATTTATAAATAATCATAAGAGATTATTTTTTTTATATTTAAGTGATAAATTATTGATAAGTAAAATCTTACCTTATATTTGACAAATACTATTCAATTTATGCTTTTTTTTTCTTCTCACCTTTTCATTTTATTTTAAAAAAAAGAAGTATTATATGATCTAATGTGATACTAACTATAAAGATGAATTCAAGATTTAAAATTTATGGGTTCATATAATTTTAAATTAAGAAAAAAGAGTTAAGTATTAAAAATACTCCTAAACTATCCCTTTGTCTTAAAATTTCATACCTAGACTATTGGAAGGACGAGAAATACATCTAAACTATTATTCATTAGTTTGAAAAACATAGCTCAATGCAGATGGAACAAAATGACTTGCTTGTTTTTTTTTTCTTTTTCTTGACACAATTTTTTAACTTTATGGTAGCCTGCTCCAGTCCCCTTACAAAACTTTCGTTATTGGGTTAGCCATACACTTCACATGGTTTTAGCGATTCACATGGCATCATCAAATGATACAAGTCTTGGATAAGAATCTACAACGCACTAGAATGCCCTTATTGATGATCCTTTACTCCGACAACATTTAGGGTTCCTCGAACAATGTAATTTCTCACACCGAGTAAATCCTTAACCCTTCCTCCTCTTACCAAGACTACCGAATGTTCTTGTGAATTATGGCCAATACCGGGTATATAAGCAGTGATTTCAAATCCAGAGGTTAATCGTACTCCGGCAACTTTACGTAAGGCAGAGTTTGGTTTTTGGGGGGTGATAGTGGAAAAGTTGACAGATAAGTCACCCTTACTGTCACTCTACAGAACCATACAGGATATATATATATATAATGATGAAGAGGATGAGCTTCAATAGAATGATTCGGGGGTTTCTCGAAAAAGTGATTCGATTGATGGGATTTGATATGAGTTCCAATAAGATTTCATTCTTAAACAAAAATTCATCCGCCTCATGAGATCCAAGTTGAAAGCGGATTGGCGAATTGTTGGACCGAGCTGAATTTGAGCCATATATATATATATATATCAATTGAGTTTTTAAAATTCTAAGCTCTCCTTCTCCTCCTCCTTATTATCAACATCCTTCTCCATTTCATTCTTCAATTTCTTCTTTTATTCGTTAATTTGATTTGTTATTCATTTTAATTTTTAATTTTTTAGTCATGATGGAATTATTTTCCATGTGGCAATTTATTTTTTAAAAGACAAAGCGTAATATACATTAAGAAAAAGATCGTTACTAGATAAACATATGATATGTATTTACATTATACAAATATAGTTTGAAAAAATTATAATTTATAGTTATAGATAGAATTTTGTTGCGATGTTCTCTTTCGTCTCTTCCACTATCTCACCTCTGTCCTTTGTCTCTACAATTTCTTGTCAGATATACAATTACATATGTATATCAGCTGCATATATACAATAATTTTGACCGATATACATAGTCAATTCGACGGATATACATATACAATTTTTATCTTTCCACTCTTTTCCCTCTCTCGCTCACCTCTCACGATCTCACTCGCCGCTCACCTCCCTCTCCCAAGTTTGCTTGCTAGATATACAAATACAAATATATAATTACACATATACAATTATTATATAGATATACACATATAATTTGATAAATATACGTATACAATTCGCCTCTCTCCTCCCTTTCTCGATCTCACTTGCCTCTCTCCTCTCCTCCAAGTCACATAGCCGAGGTTATACAACATAATGATGTAAAATATAGCTATTTAACCATATTAAGTTTCAAATCTAGGTTATTTATGATAATTCTCCTATCACATATTATTTAGGGTGTATTTTCCAAACTTATAGTAATAGTTAGATGTATTTCCCACACTCCAAATAATTTAGACGTGAAAATTAAAAAAATAATTTTTATATATTTTTAATACTCCACTATAAAAAAACTTCACTATACATACCCAAGAAAAGTTGAAGACTCATCCAGGAGGGTGGTAACAAAAACTTTAAGTTTCGTGAGATCAAGAAAACTATTTTGTTATTGAATTTTTAATAAATATTTCTTATATATCAATAATTTTAAATATAATTATAATTTATATAAAATCTGCATGAAAATTACTGAATTTTCAATAATTTGCTGCCACATTATTCTCCCCAGACTAGCTTGTAATTATAATAATAATAAGTTATAGTGTTCATAGTAGCCAATTACTATCGTTGCAAATTCAAAGTCCACATCGATTATCCAACTAGTATATAAAATGAGTAAATTTAAATACAATCTACGCATAGGACGCAAATTATTTATGTCTTTTAATTTAAATAGTATATATTAATTATTTTATTATTTCCCCATTCTATATGGTTGGCTTTTTCCCCATCTTTTACTATATAAGTAAGATGCATGTGTTTATATAGTTAAATTCATAATATAAATCAAAAAGAAAAATATTGTAATATCAAAAAGCAAAAGAAAAATAATAATAATAAATATTGAGACACAAAGTCTCACATTGGTGGTTAATGAGATGAGTGGTCTCCTTATAAGGTTTAGGCAATCCTCCTCCCTTTGAGCTAGCATTGGGGGTGTGAGTAAGACTTAGACCTTCTTCATCATGGTATCAGAGCAGGGCTCGTTTCACCCAATGTTGGACCCTCAAAAAATTGTTCACGCACCAGATGCTAAGCACTGGGCGTGAGGGTGTGTGTGTGTTGAGACACAGAGTCTCACATTGGTGATTAATGGGATGAGTGGTCTCCTCCCTTTGAGTTAGCTTTTGGGGTGTGAGTTAGACTTAAAAACCCAATTCATCAATAAAGATAGATAATTTAGAGGGTAAAATAGATAATTTCTATAATAAACAAAAGAAACATAACTTATTAATTTATCATATATATTAATTTATTCCACTAGTGTTTGTGTCAAACTAAACTTATTAATTTATCATATTTAAGTAATTAATCAAGGTAGAAATATGTATAATCAATTAATTATGGTTTAGTGACATTTTCTCACGGGTGCAATGCTGGCAATATTAGGAAAATAACACTTTAGAGTTTAGCTATAGTAGTTTTGATTTAGTCCATTTAATATAGTTCAATTAATTAATATTTCCATCAACAAATTGTCTATTAGGATAGGACTGGTCAAAATCAAATTGAAATCAATTATCTGAATAAAAAAAAGTTATTGGTTAAACCGATAGTCAAACGGATAATGATCAATAATCGATAAATCAATAAGTTAATATTTTAATAGTTCTACAACGGTTTAGCATATATACTAATCGATAGATCGATATGTCTCCCGACATTAGCGGAATTAGGTATCTTGGATTTAATTTAAAGGGAAAAGCAACATCCCTTGATTAAAATCGCAGCTTAGATATTTAATTTTGGGTTCTATCAATGTATATCAGTCGTCAATTAAGTCTACCAACATAATTGAAGTATACAAAATATATATATATATATATATATATATGGTAGGTATATTATATGTATATTTAATATAAAATATATACACCCTCTACTAATTGTATATATTTTATGAACTAGATGACTTAATGAATCAGTAACTATCCCTTTAATTTACTTCAACCATAAAACATTTTATTGATTGTCTCTAAACTACAAGCCCATGACTATTAAGGGATCGTATGATAGCTGAATAGAATTATGTATGTGTTAGTATTGCATGAATTTATTATAAAGAAATCACAATAATATTACTTGATTGCCTCAAAGGTTCTTGTCTATTGTGGGGTAAGGAGGAGTCGGATGTACGCAGCCTGACCTCTATGTTTAAAACATAGATTGACTGTTTCTGGTATTATAAAGAAATCTATATAGAAATTAGTTATGCAGTTTTAGCTATTCATGCATTAGTTATTCCATCTTCTTTTTTACATAAAATAATATATAGACTTCCTCTGTATTAATTATGCAAATTTGTAAATTGCAAACCACTCCTTATTTATTTTATACATGAATTACTTACCTCGCCAGCTACCAAATGTGTTATACTAATGCAAAATTTAATACCCATGTAACTTTACTTCAAATAAGTTACCAAACGACCCCTAAAGGTTTTGGGCATTGGATAACCATTAATTCATGACTAATGGAATTCCATTAACATATACTAGCTTAAGAAAATATTTATCGTTTATGCAATAAAAAATTATTTTCACTAAATAGTTATAATATATTTATATTGAATGCATGATGCACTTTTAATACAAGTGCAGATTTATCATAGTTTTGTTATATATTGCTATAAATGATAATAAATAAAAGTATCACTAAAATCAATAATTATTTATTAAAATGGATTTACGTAAGTAATTTTTCCTTCCATTAATTCGACTAAATTAGGCTAATTAATCCAAGGCCCAAACCAAACTTGCTCCAACTTTTAGAACTTTGTCAGATAAAAGTGAAAGGAGCCCTAAATTATTGGGCTTTTTAGACGGGTCAAGGTCCATTTTTCAAAGTTAAGTTGGTAAATTACACATTTAATTAAAATTTTTCTTGATAATAGGGATCTTTATCTAAATAATTGGCTGAATTCCTCTATATTTTTTTAGTCGATGTAAATAGTTTATAATCTAGTTATAATGATTATACATATAAGAAATATAGACTACGCACATATTATATATTCACTAACTATTTTTAATTTAAATGATTCGGTAAATAAAAAGATAATCTCATTCTTAGTCCTTCTATTATTAGGTAAGTATTATTTTGATTTTCTAATTCTTAACTAAAAATATTTAATTTTCAATTAAATTATGAATTTTTGATCTATTTATATAGAAAACACATAATATTGAACTAAAATACGAGACAAGTTACTGTCTTGAAGGAGATTTCGCCCTAAGAGAATACAAATTGTTGTAATCAATTGCTCTTTAATGTTTCACAATAACTTCTAAACACAAGTATTTTTTATTCAAAATTTAAAAATTACACAAAATAATTATCTAAAAGATAACTTAAAGAGGAATGAGTTGAGGGTTTTAGGAAACAGTCTCTCTACTTTTCTAAAGTAGCGGTAAGGTCTGCGTACAATCTCCCCTCCCCAAACCTCACTTGTGGAATATTACTGGATATGTTGTTGTTGTAACTTAAAGAGGAAGAAAGAACAAGAATGTATATTTGATTAACGAGAAAGAACATGATTATATTCTTGATTAACTTAAGAAAGAATATAACTAACTTTTTAGTGCTACACAAGTGGAAAACGTAAAATGGACTCAAGGGATTACACAAGTGGAAAACGTAACTTAAGAAAGAATATAATTATATTCTTAATTAACGAGAAACTTTTATATTCACAAGAAAGTAAGAAAGAAAAGAAGATCTACGAGAATAAAATAAGAAAAATGACATTTTCTTCCTTAGAATTACATAAAATTAGTACTGTGCATCCATCAATTTGATTTGATTTTATGTATTATCAATTTGATTTATTAATTTTTAATTTTTAAATATACTAAAACAGTAACAAATAAATAAGATATTTTTTATTAATTTTTAGTCCTTAACAGTTTGATTTTAGAATTATCCAATAAAAAAATACTTATAAAATAAATATACTTCTCTAATAATTTAACACAACATGAAGTGATACAGCAAAACAAATAAATCAATTGAGCACCTAAATTAATAATATGCAATATTTACCTCATATTCTAATTTACTTTCCAACAAAAGCGTTACACATTGAAATCAAGTAAATGCATAACTTACGAATATCAATTTAGTATCAAGTGATGCTAAATTATTAATATTTTTAATATTGATAAAGAAATAAAATAATAAATTATTATATTCTTAATGGATTTATCAGTTTAATGATCTTCTACTATTTATTTTTAGAGTTTATACTTAAACTATTTATACAATTAAGTCATTTATTAAGTATTTACACATAAATTTCTTGATAGGTATTACTCGATAATCTCTTAAAACATTATAATTAACATATCATCACAAGTTAAATCCACCTAATGCAAAAAATTCTTATACTATTAAATATTACTAATATAGAAGTTAGTAAATTTTGTTTTCTTTATTATCCTTATCTTATATACTATTAAAATATCTAATTTTAAATTGGTACTTCTTTTGGATTAATTACTAATTTTAGCAAATGAATTATTTGTAAACAAATAAAAGAAACTCCTATCTTTGTTTTTAATTAGGATCTAGCCATTACCTATATCTAGATGTTGATGCAAGTCAATTACAATTATACATTCAAGAAAAAAAATTACTATATTAAGTAAAGTACTAATTATATTATTTATGGTGATTAGTGCAAAGAGCATAGTAAATGATCAACTTTCCAACTTTAATTACAAGTATTATGAATTAAAAAAGAGATAGTTGGTGTTTAATGAGACTTATTTAAGATGTAAGTACATCAATTTGACCTTATTATATTTGATGAACAAGTAATTATATAGTAATAAATTAAAAAGAAGTGGTAATAGCCTTTTTTAATCTTTTGATATAGGTGATTCAATTGTGCGTGGAGAAAAAGCAAAGGAAGTTTATTTTTATAATTAACTTTTAATTACTAAACAAGTGGATAACATAAAATGGACTCAAGGGTATGCATCTCTTTCTCCAGAGTTTTAGTTTTGACTTATCAAATTAAATAAAATAATAATTTTTTTATTCGTAAATTATTTGTATAAACACAATAATTTGCGAAAGAAGAGTACCTCATAGCATTTGTTTTTATTTCATTCAGTGTTCATTATTTATTTTAAGACTCAATTAATTAATTTTAATTCAAAGTCATAAAATCATATCTTAGAAGTAAAAACTTTTTTTTTAATTAAAAACAATTTCATTCATATGACTCGAATCAAAATTAAACTAAGATTATAAAGCTTATAAGTTGAAATTCTAATTTTTTGAAATTACTGATTTTTAATTTAACCTAATTATGTGAATTGAATCAAAGCTATTGAATTAGTGGACTTTCAACTAAAATACTAGCTTCGCCTTTGATTTAATTCTGTTGAGACATAAAGTCTTACGTTGATAGTTAATGAGATGGGTGATCTCTTTATAAGGTTTAACCAATTCTCCTCCTTTTGAGCTAGCTTTTCGGGTGTGAATTAGGCCTAAGACCTTCTTCAATATGGTAGAGGAGAGTCCGTCTCACCTAATGTTGAGCTCCCAAAAAAATTAGCTCCTAAAAAAATTGTCCACTCACTAAATGCTAAGCACTGAGCGTGAGAAGGTGTTGAGGTACAAAGTCTCACATTCGTGGTTAATGGGATGGATGTTCTCCTTATAAGGTTTAGGCAATTTTCTTCTTTTGAGCTAGTTTTTAGAGTGTGAGTTATACCTAATATCTTTTTCAATAAATTTAAAATCACAAATTAAAATAAAAAAATATTTATTACTCTCTCTCTCTTTCAAGTGAATTTATATTCCATATAATTAAATTGGCATGAAAAGACTAAAATTTTTTAAATAATTTGGATCAGTACAGATCCCTTGGCACATAACTTTTGTTCCAACTATCAAGTGACCTCATTGTACACTTAATCATACATGATTCATGCCAAGGAAAAAATAATGATTAAGCCCTACTTCCTGTTTTTGTTTTTTGTTTTCCAAAAATAAATCCATGTGTCAATTCCTAAATGAAAATATGGCCATCACAATTGAGTAATACATTGAGATATCGTCGAGGTTTGGCGGTGTGACACATCCGATAAAGGGAGGTCGATAAGGACCGATTAAATAAAATTGATAAGTTTTTAAAAATTAAAATATATATAATATTGTTAAGACACAAAGTCTTACATTGATTGTTAATGGGATGAGTAATTTCCTTATAAGATTTAGGTAATCCTCCTCCCTTTGAGCTAGCTTTTGGAGTGTGATCTAATTTTTGAGGTGTGAGTTAGACCTAATACCTTCTTCAATAAATATTTTAGATGAATTTTATATAATAAATAAAGAAAAATATATATAAACCAAAATTTAAAATGAACACTATGAATCATGAACTTAGAATATGATAAATAAGTTAGTATTTTGATAACATCTTGTTAATAATATTTAGAATTCAATATGAACTTCAAAAAGAGATGTTTCCACAATTGTATATATACACTTTTTTAAATATTTTTTTTGAAATAATTCAACACCTGTTATAATAAATTAAATTAAGGGTGATGAATTATCTAAAATGAAATCCATCACTTTCATGTTGACACGACATATTTTAATTGCAGACATAATGTGGGACATCATTCGATTGACAACATCCTTTGTGAAACAAATTCATTGAAAACGAACAAAATCAAACAAAGACTATGAAAAGAAAATAAAAGATATGGTCCCTTATGAAATTAAAATAAAAAGTAGTTTCTCGAAAAATTATAAGGTTGAAATGGTATCTGAAAATTAGAGTTGTATATAAACTAAAATAAATTTTTATAAATGATTTAAAATGAAAATTATGACAATATTTTTTGGAGTTCACGTTGAATTCGAAAAACTATTAAAAATTCCACGTTCTAATAATTTTTCAAAATAATATTCCGAAAATAGTAAATATTCATGGCTAAGGAGTGCTAAATATATTTTGAATATTTTTTATTTTTATGTTTGTTCCAATGAGAACTAATTCATGAATCTTGATATTTTTCGTTAAATTAAGGAAGTAAAGTAGAATTCTTTAATAATCGTAATTAAATTTCAGTCTAAAATTAAAAGAAAATATCTAAAGGGAATAATATTTATGTGGTGATTAACATTATAGTTGAGATAGACAACAAAAAGGAAAATGGAATCACGAAGGAAAGGCGTGCAATTTTCACCCTCAATTCCAAAAACTTTAATATAATTATTTTGAAGAAAGCTATTTATATAAATAGTAATCTACATCCACTGCAACAAAAATAACTTTTACTAGTAATAAATATACATATTAATGAAAAGTTGAAGCTTTTATTGTCATTAGTTAATCATATTATTGGATCCAATATCCTTATTGACATTTGGGACATTTACTAAGATTTCTAGTTGCCTCAAACTATACACATTTTGCAGCAATCAAACTATTATAGTTAACTAATTATCGCTAAAGATTATTTTTGATGTAGTGATTATTTCACATAGCTTCGAAAGTTTGTCACATCAACCCGCATTGCCACCAACAATAATAATATATACTCAGTAAAATTCTACAAGTGAAGGATGATGTACACACAATCTATCCCTACTTTATAAAGATATAAAAATTATTTTCAATAGATCTGTTACGAAATCTTACATATTAAATAAAATAATGAGATACAATTTTTGTTATTTGGGTTTGTTCTTTTTGGAAATTCCTCAAGGGTGTAGGTTGAGAAAATATATAGTCCAAGTTGAGGCTTAAATAATTAGCTCTTATTTTGGTCAAAACTTTTAAAGAATGTCATTTTTTGTCAATATATGTATATATAGTGGAAATGAAAAGGAATAAATGGACCATATGTTATATATGGTCCACATGAAGAATAAATATCTCCATAAAGAAAGAAAAGAGTGCATGTACGTAAATCCTAAAGTTCATGCACGGTTTCCAATTTTTTTGTAATAGTATGTTACATAAATAGGCATAACATGATTGCAGCTTTGACCTATTTATTCTCCACATCGTCACCCAACTACTCATGTCTTTCCCATTTTTGATCTAAAATAGATTTCTTCGATTCAATTGAATTCATTACTCGTGTAACTTTCTACTGAAGGAGAAACTATGTATGTATACATATGAAAAATGAAGCATAAAATGTATACGAATAATCAACTCACTGACTCTAGATCGTAGAATTACTTTATTAAAATATATACAAACAAGCATATTCTGAACTCACTAGCTCTAAATCATAGAATCGCTTTGTCGTCCTATACACATATTCACATGTAGGGATGGGAACACATGCTATGCACGTGCCAATTGGTTTGGTTTGTTTGAATGAAGAAAATATACCTGGATATGGTCAACCATTGCAGAGAATATTGTGGGATATATTTATATTATATGATCAGTAGGATCTAGCAGAACATTAAATTAAATAATACATGAAGCCAGACTAAGAATGTTATCCAAAATAGACCAAACAATACATGCCCACACATGCCTAAAACAAGTCGTACAATAGGAACTACTTATGGCAAATTTGCTTAAAATCAGATCAAAGAGATACTTTTTTTTAAAAAAATTCTCGGTATAGACAAGCAGTAGTGACTGTTTCCAAAGCTCGAATATATAACTTGACAACTTTACCGTTACTCCAAAGCTCCACAAGTAACAAGTGGTCCAGTTTGATGTAAAACATAAAGATTTTACATGAACAAGTTTAGGTAACATTTTAACAGTCAAGGTGTGTATTTGACATAAGATCTGCTGAAATTTTTACAGTTTTCTATTTTTACATCTACAATATTTGTACCTTAAAAGACTTCCTATCTTACTAGTTACTATGGTCTATCGTGAATGTTACCATTATGGCGTTACTCTTCTTGCCAGAAGCAGAACCTTCCGAAGCTCATCAGCGAGTCCTGGTAGCAGCACTGGTTTACGGATGATGCCATTCATTCCGATCTGCAGGCATTTTATGACAATTTCATCAGTAGTTGAAGCTAAACCGATGATCAAAGGCCAGCCATGGCTTCTATGCTTTCGAAGTCTCATGGTAAGTTCAAAGCCATCTACATCAGGCAGGTGAAGATCCAGAAGTATAATTTCTAACGAGGACACAGCGAGGCCAACAGCACCGAGGCATTCATATCCAGATGAAACTACAGTAACGATGCATCCCAGTTTCTCGAGCATCTTCCTAGTTACAGCTCTATTCATGTCATCATAGTCAGCTAACAAAACTTCCACACCATGTAGAACAGAATGTGGATATGTAGGATCAGAAGATTCCCCATGTTCGGAAATGCCTATGGGTATTGATGGCTGCCTTTGGAACCCGACAACGACAGTCATGCCTTGATCAAAACCTTCGGAACTTGGGACTACATAGATGTCTCCTTGCATCAACTATTTTGACATTTTTCACGCGGTCAGAAGGAAGTTATAAGATTAAAATTTTAACAGCAAAGTTATGGACATCAAATTTAAAAAGTGAGAAAAACACAGAGAAAATAGAAAGCTTACATGAACCAACTTCCTGCAAACAGCAAAGCTCAAACTCTCCTCAAGCTCCTCGTTGCAGTACGTTGGAGTACAAGGAATGATTTCTGACTGAGATCGACTGTATTTTGTGCAAAGTTCAAACTTTATATAGACATGATCACTCGATGAGTTTGATCTCGGTGTTTTCCATCTTACATCTTTTTCACTTGCTGAGAGAACTTTGAAGGTAAGATGTCCAAGATTGGTTCCATTCAAAAGATTTCCCAGTACATGAAGCAAAACTTGAAAAAATCTTCTTTCATCACCCATGACATGATTAGGCAAAGATTTGTCAACCTCAATGGTAATATTGTAACCCTTATATGTACACAAACACTTGGCGAGACAAGCAGCTTCTCGTATCAAGGAATGTAGCTGAAAATGCTTCATTTCCAATGGGAATTTTACGTTTTCCTTGGTTGAAGTAGCTATCACATCATCCATCAGGGTGGACACAACGTTACTGGTTTTAATTATAGAATCCACAAGAAGCTTTTGTCGTTCATCTCTTAACTTCTCTTCCTGCAACATCGAGAGCAGACCCAAAATTGAGTGCATCGGTCTTCTCAACCTATGGCTCATAACTGTCTGAAATGCACTACTTGCTTGACTTGCCTTGAGAGCATCCTCTCTCGCTTTGTGCAGTGCTTGATTCTGTTCCATCAATCTGTCTCTCACATGCTGAGACTCTTCAACAACTGCAGCATGGGACAACGCCACAGCAACTTGATCGGCTGCAGCCCTGACTATCTCAATTTCCTGGTTACGCCAAATCCTACCACGTCCACTAGGTTGAACCAAAACGAGGATAGCATAACATTGCGAGACAATCTCAGGAGTTTCACCACTGAAATTCGAGACCTTCAGCATTGGAATCCTAATAGCAGCCACAGTTTCTGGCTCACAACTCTCTCTACTACTTGCAGCAGCAAGTCGGGAGCCCGAGTCAAGTATCTTTACAGAATCAGTCTCCGTAATCTCTTTTACATCTCGATCACCGATTGGAATAGACATATTATACATACTGGAAACATTGTCCCTTATAGTATCATGTGTCAGTTTCATCTCAGTTCCATTCTCATTAGGCATCCATATAACACAATTCTCCAAACCCAATAACTTCGATAACTCAACAAGAGTTGTGTAGAGTATTGTATGACGATCAAGTGACTTCCGAATCTCACGAGTAAGCATCCGAACATGCATTCCAGCTTCCTCTTTTTGCTTTATTTTTCCAACTTCTTGATCAAGATCCCGATTCTTCTTTTTCAGCAAAAATTCCCTTGTCTTGGCTTTAAGCAGCAACGGGATGAGATTCATAAGTGTTATAGCAGTGAGTATCGAGATGAATGCAGTGAGTAGTTTGCAAACAATAAGGGCAAGCACAAGGTGAAATGTGAGTTGGCCAAACTGAGTCAAGAAGGTGAGAAAATGCGTTAACCCACAGAGTACAATGAATGCTCCGAACTGAAAGAGCACCCACTTGAACGGAAAGCTAGAACAGCTAACGAAGTAGATGATCTCAATTGGGATGGAAAAATAAGCCACTGCTATACCGAGATCACCGGCTTTTTGGACAAATAAAATCCTATCCATGTTCCAAAATGCATCATTATCATCACAGTTACATTCAATATAGCCATCAACAACCCATAACGAAGCAACGAACCATAAAATCAACAACCATGATACTACTTTCTTCAACATTGCATCCAAAAGACCTAGCACCAATGCTGCTTAATGTACAATCAGAAACCTGATCAATCAAACCATATATGCACAAGGCCAACTTGTTAAGATTCAATAATTGGACCAAGTACACAAGAACCCACAATTTATTTATATATTTTGAAAAAGGGACACTAACATCAATATAAAATTCCACAGATATACACAGATACATGCACCAACATCCACTTGCAATTAACAAAAGTTGGTTAATATCCAAAAGTAACAGCCTACAACAACAAAACCAGCATAGTCCCATACGCGGGATCTGAAGTTAAAATGTATGCATACTTTACACTACTTTAGAGGAGACAAAGAAATTTGTTTTCGAAAGACTACAAAATCAGTGTAATCCCATGAGCGTAGTCTAATGAAAGTAGAATCTATAGATAGGGAGGTTTGTTTTCGAAAAACGCAAATACCAAAAAGGAATTATAATAATAACAAACTAATGTGATAGCTGAAGCATAGAAAAATGCTGCTACTATCGTATGAGTGGAGAAAAGGAAGAACCTCAAAAGGTTACTAAGCCCCACAAGGGCACAACTTAAAAGGCATCTATTTAATTCAAGTTCAAAAATTTTGACTTCTACAAGACTAAATATAACTACTCATAAATAGAACTAGGTACAAGGGGACTGAGAAGCCCACTGTCCACCTCAACCATACTACTTAACTACAAGACAAAAGAAAACCAGAAAAACTTTGAAATCAAAGTTTAAACTCATCAACAAGAAAACTATGCAAATTCCGTGCACGAAAGTTCTCGTTTAGCTTAAAAACAAATATTAAAAAGTGAAGAAAACTAAGATAAGCTAAATTTACCTCAAAGAAGAAAGACACATCTTTCTTTACCAAAAACAATCCAATCCAATTCAACACTCAGATCTTTATCTTTCAACAACATGCAGATCCGAATAAACATTTATACAGTTCTTTTGAACCATCTTCTTTTCCAGCATTGGTATTATCAAATAAAAAACCCCACAAAAGCTCCAAATAAGTACTACTCAAACAAAGAACCAAAACCCAATGCACCAAAAAAAGTACAAATAAAAATTCAAGCTAAAACATTTAAAAAGACAGAAAATAAAGATCAGATTTTTACACCCAAAGGGAAAAAGATAGATTTTTACACCAAAAAGAGAAGAAAAAAGACAAAGAGAACTTCACTAATTCTTCAAAATGAAACAACCCTTTTCATTTCTGTACCTTTCTCTTTCTCTTCTGAGCTCCAATGCAAGTCTAATTTCAAGAACAGAAAGAGTTGGCACTGTTGAAGCAGTGTTGTTTTATAGAGAGAAAAAGGGAGTAACTTTAAAGAATTATATAGAGAGAGCAGAAAAATGTAAACTAAAAAAAAGGAAGAAAAGACAGGAAAATCTAAGTTTTTTGGCTAGTGGGGTGGCGTGGAGTTGGGCGTAGTTCTTAGGGCGTAGGGCTGGGGGTGAGAAGGGACCCAAGGAAGAAACGGCAGGAAAATCTAAGTTTTGGCTAGGGGTGGGGTGGTGGGCGTGGGGGGTAGTTTAGGGGTAGGGGATGAGGGGGACCCACAAAACATTATATGAAGAGAACTTAGACACTTCTTACTCTTAAAATAAATGTCCCTCTTCATCCTCCCTTTTAAAGTAGAAAAACAAACTTTTTAACCCCAATTATTATTTCAGGAAAATTATCATTAGCATACTTAATTTTATAAATTATCTTAAGATTATTATCCTAAGATAATTTCTACACTAATTTATCCCATTTTAAAAGTAATGTAAAAGAATTCTAAGTTATATACAATCTGATGAGATATTTCAGAATTAGTATGAGATTAAATTTATGATGTGTTTGATTAACAATATATATTTGTTACTGTCAATTGAATATAATATAAATATAATCTTAAACTAAATATAATCTCAAACTTATTTTTTAGGATATTTCATCTTATTTTATATACCAAATAATTTCTCTGTATCTCATTTTGTAGAGGCTGAAATATTATATATATAGTCCCTCAAATTTAACTTTTGTTTCAGTTAGATACCTTAACTAAAGGTGTATATTTATTGAACACTTTATAATTTTTAAAACGTGTTGTCTATTGAATACCTAATTGACAATTTCTCAAAAAATCAAAGTGTGTAACTTTCAAATATAATGATTTTGACAAAAACGTGAATTAATAATATTTGACACATGAATCTTTTTAAGAAAAAAAGAAAAATATTTCGACTGTCTTAAAAAGTTGCTTGATCAAAAAAATGAATCAACATTTGACACGTAAATATTTTTTTTGATAAGAAGAAAATTTTTATAACTCTTAATTATAGTGGCTTGACCCAAAAAATGAATCAATGTTCGACACGTAAATCTTGTTTACAAGAAGAAAAATCTATGAATTTCAAATGTAGTGTCTTAGTGAAAAAATTGAATCAATATTTGCCACGTAACAAAAAGAAATATATCTGACTCTCCAACGTAATGACTGACAAAAGACACGAATTAACTTTCGACACATGAGAAAAATGTAAATCAACATTTAATATGTGAAGAGACGTGAATCAATTTCGACATGTGAAGCAACTTGCTCAAAAAATGCAAATAAACATCTAACATGTAAATTAAAATGACTTACTTAAAAGACACAAATCAATATCTCACAGGTAAGTGATTTGCTCAAAAGATGAATTTACACCAGATATGAATTTACATCCGACAAATAAAGTGAAATGGATGATAGTTTTGTGATAAACTCAAGAAAATAAATATTTGTTGAATTGAAGAGTTGGAGTTCAACTACAACACAAAAGAGACAAGGAGTTTAAATTGAAGGATTCTGGCTTGAAGTAGAACTCTAAGTCAAAAGAGTTCAAGTCAATGTGGAGTTTGAAGTAAAGAACAACTCTATGATGAATTGTGCTTAAATAAAGGTGAAGACGTCTAGAATAAGTGAACACTGATAGCAAAATAAAAGGACAATTGAAATATTGACTTGGCAATTGCTACCGGCAGACCAAGTCCTATTACAGAGTTATATTCTAGAAGTTTTTCTTTGTACTTGATTTTTGATGTATCCTTAATTTCAATAAGTTATAAACTCAATTAGGAGTGTTGTCTATAACTCGAAGACTTGAGAATACATACCTTGGGAGATTTTTATTGAAGTTTAGGAAAAGTTAACTTCTAGGATTGCATGCAAAAGTCGTAATCTAAATTTTGTTGAGGCTCATTAATCTAGTGAAGTTTGACGTAAATCCTATAGAGTATAGATCATGATTTTTTACACCTTTTGTGATTCAGGTATTTCACCTAAAAACATTGTATTTTTTACATATTGCTTTTACTTCAGTAAAACACATTAGCCAACTTATTTTACTCATAGGCTAATTTAAAATAAATCTCTAGGTCATGCCTATTAACAAGTGATGTCAGAGTTAAGATCATGTGGCAGATTCTCAAGAACAACATGATTCATTAGGAAAGTGTTGGGAGGGGACTGTTGGATAATGTCAACATTGAGGTAGTCCAGGTCGAAGTTATAATCGAACATGATGTTTGCGTGGTGAATTTAGTTAAGAAATAAAGTTATATTTTTGCTATCAGTTATAACTTTTAGCATAATGATAATTGCTTGATCCTAACAAAGATATATAAAAACTTAAATCATTAAGAATTTTTTTAGCGTAACCTTTTTTTCTTGGGAAGCGAGAAGAATAACATAGAATCAAAGCTAATGAAAATATAACATAGAATCAAAGCTAATGAAAATTCGCAACTTGATCAAAGTACAAATGATTTTTTTCACATTTTTCATTAAATTAATTTAAAAAATCTATTAAATATTTAACGAAAATAAAATAATCATTTGTGACAAACTTAAAGGATCAAAACTATTTAGAAACATATTTGAAGGATCACTTTAAATTTTTCTCAAAATATAAGGGACCTTTTACTATTTTTAAACATCATAATATAAAAGTAAATTGGGTGTGTGGTGTTTATATCGAAAAACTCTATATTTATTCTACGTGGTGTTTTGACAAACAACACGCTTTAGTGGTGGCGCGTGTGTAAACTAGCATAAGCAAAACCCAGGCGCGTGACGGTGGTTGGTGTTCATCCAAAGCCTTAGACTTTTGGTGATATCCTTTATTAAAATAATAATAATAATAATATAATAATAATAATAATAAATTTGGCTTTTATGAATGAAACAAATTAAAATATGAACAATTTTTGGACCATAAATTCAATAAAGAAATTGTCTTCATTTACCAATTAAATTTCTAATATTTAATTATCTTCAACTTTTGAAAAGGAAATTGAGAGAAGACTACTTAATAATATCTTGATTTTATTTAAATAAATAATATTTTGAGAAGGATAGTATTAATAAGAATGATAAATATTTTGAGAGGAATAGGGTGTCAAATTAATTCTATTAACCAAGACATACCGTTTATTTTATTTTTTTAAATTTAATTTACAAAAATAAGTTTTATTATTATTGTTATTGTTATTATTACTCTAGTTCATGTTAATCAATTTTAGTATATATATCTTTAAATTTATTAAACTCACCTTATCAAAATTAGTTTAGATATTTATCTATATCTATTGTTTATAATATTTCATTCGTTTCAAAATATTTATTATATTTTATTTCTTAAAGATTGAATTATATGAATTTTAAGTAATATTTTGAAATAGATTTTTCGTTTTTTCCCAACCGTGAGTAATAAAAAACAATTAATGGACAAAACATTTCTATTTAAGAAAAACTACTGCGACTTTTATAACTATTTTGGCACTTATTTTATTTTATTTTCCTTGAATGGTTTTGTAGAATATAGATTCGTCAATTCTGACTAATTTGAATTAGAGTTTTAGTTGTGAAAAATTAATTTGGTTGGGGGAAACAAAAGAAGAAATTTATTTTATTTTTATATTTTTCTAAAAGTATTTAAAACGTTTATGGTATCAATTGGTTTTGTAGTTTTCTTTTTTTTTTAAAAAAATTATATTTAATATTTTATATATTGTACAAGAAACATGAACAAAAATCATTTTCGCTTAATTCAAAATTATATATGTTAAAAAAGGTCTTATGCCTAACTCACATCCCTAAAAGCTAGCTTAAATGAAGGAGAATTGCCTAAACATCTCATTAATTACCAATGTGGGACTTTGTGTCTCAACACCCCCCTCACACCCAGTGCTTAGCATTTGGTGCGTAGATAATTTTTTCGGGGGGCCCAACATTGGGTGAGACGAATCCTGTTCTGATACCATGTTAAAGAAGGTCTTAGACCTAACTCACATCCTAAAAGATAGCTCAAAGAGAGGAGAATTGACTAAATCTTATGAGGAGACTACCCATTCCATTAACCACCTGAGATTTTGTGTCTCAATAATATGTGGTCTCAGGATAAACATGTTTAGTGCCTCATCCTTGTCTCTTTCACTCTCTATCATTTTTAATTCAAATCCCAATTGTTCTTTTTAAATTATATTTCACGATCGGATCAACCCTCCTAACTTAATTGACATTATTTTCATTTGTTTAAGAGATTGAAAAAAAATAATTTTTTCACTTTTTAAGAAACTTATTTTCGTAGAATATTATCTAAAAATAATTTCTTATACTTTCTGATAAGCACATATTTTTTTTTCAAATACGTCATTTGTTTAATAAATACTTGTTGAAAAAAGTGAACACGTTTGGCCTCTCAAAAACTTGATCTAATCTATTAAAAAATTTAAAGATAATTCAATTTTTTTCGAATATCAACTAACCCCTTCGTTCACTTTCAGTTGTCAAATTTTAACTTGACACTCTTATTAAGAAAATAATTATTGATATATCAAGTTTACCATTTTACCTCCCATGCATATTTACTCATTATATTTTTTAAGAATATTAACTCAATGATAATAAATAAAGGAAAAATAATAATAAAAGAGAATTTATCTTATCTCAATTTATTAAAAATGACAAATACACTTGAAAATCAAATTAAATTTTTTTAATAATTAAAAGTGAACGAAGGATGAAGGACGGAGAGAGTAATGGCTTGTGATCCCATACACCTTAAATTGATTGATATGACTAATTTCGTCAACATTAAATTCATCATCCAAGGATACTAATATTGTCCCTCGTGAAAGTTTTGAAAATTATTATATTATATCTAGAAATTTTTTTTTTTGTCTCTTTTTTTTGGTAGAAAAAGGATTTCATTTTAAATTAAGAGTTATAATTCGGACAAATTATTTTGGTCATTATTGATGCCTGCAAAATAAGTATTAATAGCTATATCTCGACTCGGAGAATTAACAGTTCTAACATAACTAATGCCCTTCACGTCAGCTTCAACTTGCAATTTAACAAAAGGTGGAGGTTCTACAAAAATCATGATTGTGTTGATAGTCCTTCACTGCCGCCTTCTTTGGCCATTAAGTCCGTCGCCTTGTTACCTTCCGTATATACTTGCACCATGCTGGTGCACTCATGTTATCATCAAAGGATGTTATAGAGTAGATAAAGTTATTTTTTTTTTAATAAGAGATTTTGAATTTTAGTTTTAAATATGAAATTTTTTTTGACAAAAAATACTTCTTTCAAATGAGTTCTATATATACAGCATAAATCTACAACAACAATAACAACAACATATCTCAGTACCTCAAAAGGCTCTCGCTCATTGCGGGGTGAGGGGGGATCGTATGTACGCAGCCTAATCCCTATGTTTAAAAAATATAAAGCGACTGTTTCCAGATAATCCATGAGGAACGTCGAAAGTTGCATTAACTAACTGCTACTTCACAAATAAAAAAAATATAAATAATTTAAAAAATTATTTTAATTTATTCCATCATATTCCAACATAAATCTAAAGTAATCAAATCTGAATGGACTCTATATACGCAGCAAAATTTGAAATAATCAAATTTTGATGCGGGCAGCAAAAGACGAATGGACAAAAAAAAAATGGTGCACTCATGTTGGCCCCATAAAATATGATATTTTTTTGGTTAAATAGGCCCACAAAATAAAGCAAAATGCCATGTCAGCATTTAAATCAACAAGCAAATGTATGGTTGGTTATAAATAAAAGGTTTAGATGCTGATTAATGTAATCATAGATGTGATGTTTAGGTAAATATTTTAATTATAGGCTAAGTCAAAATTTTGTTAGATACACTGCATGAGAATATAAATATCCTATCAATTCAGTTAGAAAAAATTGCTGGACTTGTACCCCCAAATTGACATTTTCCATAATCTTATTATATCATCATTTAGTAAGTTGATTAATTAAAATTAAAAAGTAAAGTGACTCAACATTAGAATATTATGCTGGGAATGGAATAATACTATCCCTAAAGATATGCCACGTGTCAAAGATGAATTAACTTACCACCTATTGTGTTTCGAACATGAAAATATTCATATTGGGACATTTTAATTGGCGAACCTCAAATTTGAAACTTCTCATTATAAGAATGACTAGATCTCATATATTTTATCACAATAGTCGATGATAAGCTAAATTGATTTATGACTTATGAGACTAAATCATAGGTTAAATGATACCAAGGATAGATATACTATTTCCTCTGTTCATTTTTATTTGTTCATTAGATTAAAAATAAATGTCTAACAATATTTGTTTAATTTATGAAATCAAGAGATAGTTTTATGCTTAATTTCTAATTTATTTTTATTATTATTTATTATTATTTTTTATTACATTTTCAAGACATTATAGAGTATTTATTATATTCAAAGAGTAATTTAGTAAAATTTTTATTTTTTACTCTATTTTAATCTCTGTACAAGTCATTAACGGACAATTATTATTGGACGGAAGAGTACTCTTTAACTAATTTATTCAATTATTATTTGAGTTTTTATTTTTGGATTCATGTATTTAAGGAGAAGTAATATTTATTCCCTAACCAACTCTATAATAATTAAGTATTAAAGAATCTTAAGATTACAACTAATGCATTTATTACTTGATTATGATTATGAATTTATATTCTCACCTAATTTTTTTACTTAATCATGACAAGTAATTTGATATAAACACCGATGGTAAGTAATTCATAATGTTATGTTCTTAGTTAATTAATTTACTCAACTTTTGAAGTTGATTCAAATTCATTATCTGTAGAAGTTTTTTTTTTCTAATTTACCGAATTTTTAATTGAAAAAAAATTTATATACACACACAATTCCATTTTATATTAGTTTATTAAGCGATTAGACATAAAATATTGCTGTGCCAAATGTGGACATACACTTAGTGATTTCTTGTACCTAAATTAAGAGAAATATATAAACTTTAGCTTTCTTAGTTCCTCTGAATCATCAAATCTCTCAATAGGGCCAATAAAATAAATATTTCATTCGGCTTTCATGTGATATTTTTTGATTTGATATGATATTCAAAGAAAAAATTAAATTTTTTTAATATTTATGCTCTAAAATAATTTTTAAATATTTATTTGATCGAGAATCATTTCATTAAAGATAAAAAATAAATTTTAGAGTTAAATTATTTTTAATTAAAATAAACGATATTCTTTTCGAGACTAATAAAAAATAACCATAAGAATATTGTTCATCTAAATACAATTCACTCCTATCAATGTAACTTCCCACGATCTATTCGTGGAATCACAATTAACCCTTGGAATAATCATAAAATTTATTTTCGTTTGTGTAATTTATAGATCACAAATTTGAGTCATGAAAATAACTATATATTAATAATTGCATTAAAATAAATTGTTTATATCACATTTTCAAAATGTGACTTTTTAAAAAAATTTGTATAAATGCAAAATACTTTATGCATCGCTATTCTAATTATTGGCTATGCAAATTCCTTCCATATTGATGGAAGAGAGGAAAATGAACTTATTTAAATAGGTTCAATCCAACTCATTAGTATGAGACCTTTTGGGAGATGTCAAAAAATAAATCCATAAGGGCTTAGCTTAAAGTGGATAATATCATACTAATGCGGAGTTGGGGTTGGGGTGAGGGAGCACATGGTCCCTATAAGTGGTATCAGAGCACAGTTTTAGAGGGCAGGAGTGATGGATCAATCTGTACGGAGTCACCGGTGTGGCAGCGTATCCTGTGAGTTATTGCGACAGTACAAGATAATGGCAGAGCTGAAATCCATAATAAGATTGTGTGTGGTCAGAGTTTCCAAAAATAAATCCATGAGAATCTGACCCAAAACGTGCGAAGTTGAGATGAAGGTGTACACGATCCCTACCCTAATTTACTAATCACTAACTAGGTTGTATCATGCATGTATATATGAAAACAATTTTTGCACGTTGGCATTAGAGTAGTTAGGGGAGTAGGTATAACAAATGGATTAGGATAATCCAACAACATTTTAATTATTGTTGTTTTCTATAAGCTAGGAATGTAGAACAACACGTGAATCCATCTTATTATATAAATAAATAAATAATACTTAGTAGAAGATTATATATAAATATAATTAATCATACTAAATTCTTTGATATTCAAAGTGATTTATTTTCTGTATGTATTTAACACGTATTAAATTATTTTTGCCATGATGTCCCATATAATTGAAGTTTTACTAAATTTCACTTTAATTAATTTTTTGTGTCATGGTTCAATTAAGAGGTCGTGATTAAGTAGAGATGGAGCTAACTTTTGAATTTGTCATCATACTTATATAATTATTTAATTAGTTATTGAATTTTTAATTTTATATATATATATAAGAGTAAAAATTATTGAATTTATTCGAAGCTTGAATTAATTTATATTTAATATTGTAGTATCATTTCAACGTCTGAACACTTAAAATACACAACTTTTTTTTACCATTAGTAAAATTCATTTTACTGAGCACTAATTTTTTTCTTTTATTTGATAATTTTAATTTAAGAAATCATTCACCCTTAAAAGTAAATATTACTTTCACTAACTTATCTATTATTTAATAATACTTATTTAATATGATTTATTATTTATCTAAAAGTCTACTTATCTAAACAAGGATAAATTTGAAAGAAAAATTTATACCTTTTTAATTATTTAAAAATAGTTTACTTTGGATTTAGAGATAAAATTTGAAAACACCATATAATATAGATTGGAAATATTTTTTGTTAATTAGTATTATTGGCTGGCTGCCAAGATGTACCTTCAATTAATTAATCAATAATGTTTCCTAAAGTCTTTATTCATTGAATCTGCTCAATTTTCATAAAAATCCAAATTTTAAGCCGTCTACTAATTGTACTTCTTTTTATCTACTTCAACGATTTTGCTAATGCCACTTATGAGTTGATCTTTATTAATTTTGTTGACATTAAAGCTCAACAAAACTAGTTAAGAAAAATTAAATTTAAGTTTATTTGCAACAAATTTAATGTGAATGAAAAATAAATTATAATCATAAATAAAATATGAAACAACATAATTTTATTGATAAGTATGTAGGTATAAATTTATTAGATTTTTTCATGATTTGAAGACCGTTAATGACGTATTTCTCAAACGTAGATGATTTTGACCTCTTTAAATTATCATATTTTGTAGAGTCCTATGAAATTTCAATGTCTACAAAGTTATATATGATATTAATTATCTATTTTTTGTGATAGTATTAGTATAATATAACTAGTTATAACAAATTTAATTTTAATTTATTTTTTAATATATTATATTAGACTTAATGACAAGAGTTATCTATTTATTGGGTTAAGTTTATTTGATAAAGTAAAAATTATCATGTCGTCCATACGCGAATTTTTATTATTCCAAAAGGTTTGTGTAGGAAAATATCTGTGAAAATTTTTTCTGAAACTCGAAGTTATTGAGTACTTATTACGAAGTTTATTTTTTTTATCGTCAAATAAAAGTATGATGCAAATTTAATATTAACGTAGCACATGAATAATTAAATAGTGAAATGATTTTGAGATTTTAAATATGAAAATTTTTTTAATGGGGAGCACTTCTCTCAAATGACCCTACATGGCCGATGGTGATGTTTCTCCCTTAATCAAAAATCTCGAGTTTGAGTTTTGGATATGAAAAAAATTTTAGTAGGGAGCACTTCTGCCAAATTAGCCCTATATGATTGATGTTTTTTTCTTAATTAAAACTTTCGAGTTCGAGTTTTGAATATAAAATTTTTTTAGTAAAATATGAACAGAATTCTTCGTAGAGAATATTTTCTTTAAACAAAAATGATAAAAATTTAAATTAATTAAACTCTAACACAAATATGGATTTATCTAATAAAAATAAAAAGAAAAGATAGAATGGATGAGAGAAAGTCAAGATACATGCATTTGTAGAAAGAAAAAAAAAAGACATGAAAAAACACCTCTTTGGAAAGTCAATTATGTCGTGCCATTTACAAAAACACCAAGGACAACTAACGTTGTTTTTACGTATTACTCAACATTTGGCACATAAAAATCAAAAGTGACATTAATGTTGTATAGCTGTTTCTTATAATCCAACCAGTTGGTTGGGATGTACATTTAAAAACTATAAGCTATTCCCTAGCGTATATAATACACCAGGCGATCAGGACGGTTCTATATAGAAATTTTAAGGTGTTACGACATTCAAATAGTTACGTCTATAACTAGAGACTGACACGTACAAAGTGACTTTTATGTATCAATCTCTAGTTATAGATAGGGGCGAATTTAATCATAAATTTTGGGTTATGAGAACCCATGGTCATTCGACTAAATTAAATATATTACTTGTATAATTTTTAAAGAATATATTAAATATTAGCTAAAGGATACCCATTCTCAAAATGATAAGTTGGTTTAATGGTTCAAAGGTATTTTTTCAGCACAAAGATTGGGGTTTTGATCCCAACCAACAACACCAATTTTAGATCTTATTGTTTTAAAGTAATGGTACACCCATGTTATTGAATTTCTAGATTCGCCTCTAGTTATAGACGTTACTATTTGAGTGTCGTGACACTCTAAAAAAACTTACATAGATATACTAAATTTATAAAATATTTATCATTTATAACAATAACAATTTATTTTTGCTCAACCTTTCTAATACATTTATGTTGAATGCATAATTCACTAATTTTAATATAAGTGCAGATTTATTATAGTATTGTTATATATTGCTATAAATGATAATATATAAAAAAATATCTCTAAAATCAATAATTATTTATTAAAAAAATTCCTTTAAGTAATTTTTTCATATATATAAATTTTTACCAAACGTGCTTTTTGAAAAAGGGTTTTAGGAGAGTAGCAATTTGTGTTTGGTTAAATTATGTGAGAGGTATTTTTATTTGGTTAGTTTTTCGAAAAATACTTTTTAAGTGTCAAAAATTGAAAGTTGCACTAGTAGAAACATATTGATGTATATATATCAATAGGTATCAATTTCAAATAATGGAGATTTATGAATATGGTACCAAGATGTTGTTGTGTCCCATAATGTTGCATAATAACATTTACTTTAGGAACACTCCATGTGTTAGGCATGTACATTATAGGACTTCTATTTAGTCTAAGAATATAGCTTTGGCAACAACCAATATCAATGCCTTTTTAATGTTATACTACTAGCTTGGTGGTTGACAAAAAAATTAAAAATAAAATTTGTATAGCTCAATTTCTACGAAATAGTTTAATTTTTTCGTTTAAACAATGTTAACTTATACATATATCTTGAACCAAATTATTCATGTTACATGTAAAATTGTCTCTACTTTTTCATAAAGTATATCTGTAATTATAATGACCATCTAAATTTGATTTCCCTCACCTCTACTTCGATAGTTGAACTAAAAAACTTTTGCGAGTATCATAATATATCATGTCAAGATGGAAGTAATTTCAATGCATGAATGAGTATAGAAGTCGAGTCCATACACCATTAGGGCCTTGTTTGGGTTTATTTTGGGCCTTCTTTGTGTTTCACAGTTAACATATGAAATTAAAGAGAAAAAATGTATATACACAATAAAAGTGCAAAAGCAGCTTTGGGACTCGTGCATCGGTTGAAATTTATTTTTTTTACTTGTACTAGAAGAATTATTTTTCTTATTTCTAAGAAGCTCGATTGTTTTTCATAAGAGATTTTTCTAGTCTATGTCGTTGGTGGGTTATAAGTTCAAAAGATTAAGAGAAATACTTCCTTTTTTTTGGTAAGAATAGCTTTTTAATATACTGCTCATATAAAAACGTATACATTATACATATTGGATATATAGTTTGATTCTTTTAGTCTGGTCGGATTTAGATTCTTAGTACATTGTGTTGTTCTTTTCCCTCAAATAAAATATAAAGATTATGAATTATGAGATATAGATAACTCAAAAAAATCAGCGAATTAATCATTTAAAATCACTATAAAATTTACCATTATGTTACTCTTATCACTCCTGAAAGAGAAATTAAACTAAACTTTAAGAACTATTCAAGAATTGGATTTAAGAAACTCAAGTGAATAATGATGTACAAAGTCTTACATCAAAATGAACAATATTTTAATTTATATGAAGGATCTTGAGCACAAACGTGTATAATATATAGTAAGAGAACTCCAAGTATATGTATATATATATAGTTGGGGGAAGAATCCGCCCGAATCGGATTTTTTGAGGAACGTATCGAGAGAGAATTGAATTTGGTTAGACAATGTGTGGTTGGTAAACAAGGATCGATTTTTTAGCAAAGTACAAAATGTATCGTCAAATATTCAATATGATTCCACAAGATCTAGTTTCATTCAAGTAACGAATTCTAGCTAACTGAAATGACCTTCTGATCAATCCAGAGATTATTTGGATTCCATTAGTAATGAGAATTCAGAATATTGCACATTGATTAATCAAAGAGAGATTCAATATATATACATATACATATACATATACATATATATATGAATCCACCTCTTACAAGCTATTCTTTTTCATTTTTATCATCATCTTTGTATATAATAACAAAGATAAACTCATTTTATATATGTGAAAAAAAAACACCAATGTTTTGGAAGCATTAGACTTTGGAGGGTATATGTAACACCAGTATATAATTATATATATTGGAAATTCTTGGGTTGTTTGTATCCCTAGCATTAATTAAATTCTTTACAAGATTATTAGGTCTAAATTTTAACTCGAATTACACTCAATTTCTTATTTATATCGAATGTAATATAAACAGTACTTTTCTTTTCTACCTAATTCAACATTATACTGAAGTGTAACATGTTGGAGCCTTGTTTGGCGATCCAACAACGAGAGTGACAAAATTACAAGAAGTTACTAATTAGTTTCAAATATTTCTAGCAAAATGACCAAAAATATTACTATTTTTTTTCTCTTTACTTTATCATGCGAGATAGGAAAAACGTTTATTATGTTATATCATTAGGGTAATGATGTATCAACCTATTAGTTGTTTTTATATGGCACAAGTAAGTGAATTTATCTCGGAGACAAAAAACTGATCCGCATGAGTTAATTACTAGCTATCTATTAACACATTTCTAGAAAAATGAATGAATATATAATAAGAAAAAGGATAACAGTTTTCTCTCCATTTGGCGAAAAGCTTTACCATTTAGACTTTCATGTTATAATTTATATCAAGACGCTTGCAAATAAAATGGATACTACAAAATATATAATTCCAAATAACTATATTATATATTAATGATTCTTCTAGAAGAAAAAAATTGGCAAGGAATCATAAACTTATCAAACAATTAAAAATAAAAATAGAAAAATATTACTAATAGATCAAAAACACTAAATTTTGATGAATTTTAGCTTATTGGTGAGAATTTTGATGATATTACACTCATAACGTTATCATCAAGTCAAATTCTTACGAATTCCATAAAAAATGAATGGTTTACTAATAGTTAAAATTATGTCTTTATATATATATACATCGCATTAATAAGATAAACAAAATAAAAACAAGTAGAGTTTAATAAAAATAAACACTAAACTAGATCAAATTCTATTTTTCTACATTGATAGTTCACTGATTAAGAAAATACCAAAATGATATTTATAACATCTTCGGACCTTAATTAACAAAACATATTTCAATATCATTATATCATTTTTGATATTTACGAATATTTACATAATGTCACATAATTTTTTTGCTATATATACTAAACTATCGTATATATGGGTACGACTTAGGGTATGCTACATGAATCATGTCCGCAAAAAATAGTTGATGCCTGGAATGTGACGTCTGTCAATAATTTAGTTCAAAAACATCTATATTTTCTATTTCTGAGGGATAAGAGTTACTTTATCAAATCCATCATATTTTCTGTTTCCCAAAATTATTTTGCAATCATTTTGTAGGGTTGTATATACTTAAACGGAAGTAAAATCAATGTTACCTCAACAAGAAAAGGTTGAGAGACATGTATATATATTCAAAATATCACTCAACTAGTATAAATCTTTTCAACTTCAAAAGTTATCTCATAAAATAATGATCATCAGATAAAAAAAAAAGAAATTTGGCCAAAATCATATATAAAAGAGCATTTTCGTTTCTAAATAGTCAATGTGGTGACTCAACACTTGTCAACTAAATATTGATACTATAATATGAGAGTCCGAAATGGAGTAAATCGAAGATTCAACATCTACTTAACTAATTGATTCTAATATCATGATATGAAATTAACTTCGTTCCTAGTACACCCCTTAACACTATCTTATGAAACAAGCATATATTTGTTTAAGTAGCATGAATCATGATGAAGTAAAAATATTTAGTGTAAAAACATCTTTACAGTAAATGAGCATTCTTTGCCAATTCCTCCTAGCTAGTCAATTAATTACTCCTATACTTATCTTTCTAGGCAAATGAAGCCAAAACATGATGACTAGCTAGTTAGTCTTTATCACAAGATTTTATCATGTTAGAAAAGCAAGGGCATCTTTTTGGCATTACTAAGGAGTAGGTTTCTTGACCAATACACTCACAAAACAAAAATAGAACACAAGTGTAGTTGACTTGTAGTCTTGTACATAGTACTAGGAAGAAGAATCAAGAGAATTTAAACTACTCTAGAGGTTACTAACTACTAGTCTAAGCTAAATAAAGTACTTCAAAAAATCAAATTAAAATTAGTTAGAAAAAAACTAGCTAGTTAACAAAAAATAACTTCTAGATGCCTTAGGAAGAAAGTGAAATATGTACTTCCCCCCTGGTCCTCATCCTCTTATGTATATCTTTCTGGCATGGAATACAGGGTAAGACTGTGTATGATAGGTCTTTTTTTATTCAATTTATCTTCAGATCTTGTACAAAGCGGGACCTTAGTGCATCAGATTGTCCTATAGTGTATAATACTTTGAGCATAATGCATCGAACTACCCGATAATATATATTTACTCCTAATTAACAAAAAGAAAGCGACTACTTCCTTATGATGTGAACTATGTTAAAACTATAGCTTCTTGTTCAGCTCCTATGCAATGCTCTGAGACATTAATATGAGTTTAATTCTTTGTAACAGACATGTTTATCATATATGAATAGGTGAATAAAAGAAGAAAGTCATGACTCTTAGGTTGAAAGTATAGTGTATGAGTTTTGGGTAACCAAATATGAACTGATATCATATATAGGGGCCTTATGTCGATCAACATTGTGTTGGTCTACCAGTGAGTTGTCCTATGAGTAAATCCCTCAAACAAAGACAAACAGAAATGAGTGTTTCTTCAATCTCTTGCTTTGACTTGCTTCAAAAGTCTCACAACATATCACAATTTTAATTCTTTATTAAAATATCATTGTGATGTCATTGAACTAGTGATCAAAAGTTGATAAATTATCCTAATCTTGTTTAATTTCCTAGGAATCTTAGAGAAATACGTATATATGGATGTGTTCTAGGGGAAATTCTAAGAAATGACCTAGTTAATACCTAATTTCCTAAGGTGGAAGAAGCTTAAAAAAAGTGAAATTAATCAGCACTAGTAGAATTAATCCTATATGATTAATTATGCCAAGGAATTGAAGTTCTCCTTACTAAAGTCCACAAACAATTAATCCATAAAAATTCCTTTTGCTAATTAGCTATAACCATTATATATGTTTAGAGGAACATGTACATGAATTTCTTACGATATATCAGATAGAGCAGGATCAGCCATTATTTATTTATAAGCTGCAACAAATCATCAAAGATAATTAAAGTGTATAGTGAATAAAACACGTCAACTTTATGAAGTATTATCCATGACAAAGTAAATTTCATAAGATTAATTTCCACATTTTTTTTTGTCATGTGTGTGTGATGATCTACATATTGACATGCCACTTCATAAATAGAGTGGCTGATCATTCATCAATGTCATTAAAATGGTCAAAGAAATATGAGTACAAAAGTTTGAAACACTCAAAATAAATAACATGGTGATGGATCATTTGTATACTTAATTTGTACAGAAGATTGTTACATGTATAACTAAGAAAAGCAATACTAAATTTGCATGGTTCTTTAAATGGCATAAACCTAGGAAAATTAATAACTCATTGATGATCACTCAATTTTTAGGCATAGTACTAGCTAACCATCATCATTTCTTGGCATGTGAAGATCAAATAGGGGGAAAATGACATAAAATTTGTGGTCTAGAAAGTAATCTTTCTTGTTTACTTGTTTTCAAGTTAATAACACGAAATTAAAAGAACAAACTACATATAATCCAACACAAACGCATATATATCCAGTTTAATTTTACAAGTGATATCTAGATAAGATAGAATGTACACAAACCTGACTTTACTCTTTTCTCTGGATGCAGAGAGGTTATTTCTAACATACTCCCAACTCACGGAAAAGCATGTCAAAACATAACGAGAAAAGAAAGAAATGAAAATAAAGAAATCATGACAAAATAATATAGAACATTGAGGTGCAGTTGCTTATTTAATAACCCATATAGCAATAGAAGAACACACAAAGTACAACTTGCAAACAATGTTCATATACCTACACACTCAAAAAGATTTTAGTGTGTAAATATATGCACATATTTCTTGAGACATATATATACTGAAGTTTTTCAAAAAAACAAACTTAAACATTTTACTCACCAATAGGTCCCCTTATTTCCCCTTTTGGCTTCTGAATCAAGCACTTCAATATGAGTAACCACTTGATTTTTGTACACCATGATCATGTCTTCAAAGTACTATGTATAGAAATAAAAGTTGATCATTAACGACGATACAATTAGTGATTATTATAGCCAAGACGAAGCTCCAAATCGAGTTCACTTTCATCCACCTTTTTCTTCCCTCCTCCTCCTTCATCATCGTCGTTAATAAGTGTAGGTCCAATTCTCAGACTAAGGTTATTAGCATCAAAATAATTGTCATGTCTCAAACGCGAATCATCGTGGTGATGATTAAAAACATGTTGGTAACTAGGGTTTTGAGGTAATTGGAAATGAAATTGGTAAGTACTCATTTGTGCCCTAGAATAGTGATGTTGTAACTCATCATGATGACTTGAAACAGGTGCATAATACCTTGAATTATCAAACACATGATTAGCTTCTTTGGTTAATTTTGAAGATTCTTGATGATGAAAATTATTTTGCTTGGCCTTCAACTTGTCTTTTCTATGAATATTCATGTGACCTCCTAAAGCTTGAGCATTTGTGAATCCTCTTTTGCAAAAATTACACTCATAGGAACGTCCTATCCCGGCGTTATCATCGTTGAATTTCTCCGATTCGCGATCGATCGTGTCTTCACTTGAGCAATCAGAATAATTATTATTCTTTTCTGATGCCATTTGATGATCAAATTAAGATAGCTAGAGCTTCTCTTTTAAGGTCGGAAGAATCAGAATCAGAAACAGACTCGAAAATGCACTGTATGAGTAGACTTAGCTTGAAAGATGTTTACTTGGGATTTGAGAAATTAGGGATTGCAAATTGAAGTGGTGGTTGGTTGTAATTCTTTGGTTGAGATGATCATTTTATAAAGACAATGACACGGGCAATAGAGAATTTCTTTTAATGTCTTTTTTAGAAAAATTTTTTGTTTAGTTTTTAGGAAAAGGCTATTTTTCTTTGTTTATTGTTATTTGTGGAAATTTGGATCAGTTTAAATATGGTGCCGGCTTCCTATACTTTCTTTTCCAGTCATCAACAAATTTCATAAGCCTTTGTTTTTAATTGTTCATTATTTTAAAAAATATTTTTATTTTTATTTATCAATTTCAATATATAAAAAAATATTGTATTTTTTTAAGATCTAATAATAAATATAAAGTAATATAAATATTATATTAAAAGATTCATAATAATTATTATTTCACTAGGTATGTTATTGTTGTTTATATTAATTATTATTTCTTAAAAGATATGTAAAATTCAAAATAAATAAATAAAAATCCAAGAAATATGGCATAATATACTGCTTAACTTATTGTGCACAATATTAATTTTCAGTCAATTATTATAATTATATATTTGTAGTTCTTTTTTTAGATGATTTAATTATATATACATTTTCAAATTGTTATTTTTTCTCTCAATTTATTTGTATTACTTTCCAATTTAGCTTTTTTAAAGGGATCTATCCTTTTTATATTAGTCTTTAATTCTAATTTTCACCTGATCTTCTTTAGGTTCTTAAAAATTCATATCAAGTTAAAATTAAAATGAAGTAAGTAATATATAGAAATTAAAATATTGTTATTTAATTTATTATTAATTTCTAGAGTCTTACTCTTAGCAACAGCTATCAAAAAAGTTATAAAAGTTTAATATTTCTCACGTCATAATTATTTTATTTTATTTTTTGTCTTGTTGTTCTCTACGTTTGAAGAAATTAGACTAATCTGATTAGGACTATTATATATTGAATTAGAATGTTCCAAAACAGGACAAACAAATTTAAAAAATATTTACTTTTATGATTATTATATGTACATTTTAATGGCTAGACCTTGTTGAGACAAAGAGTCTCACATTAGTGATTAATGAGATGAATGAACTCCTTATAAGGTTTAAGCAATCCCCCTTCCATTGAGTTAGCTTTTGGGGTATGAGTTGGGTCTAAAACCTAATTCATCATGGTATCAGAGCATGACCTGTCTCACCCAATGTTGGGCTCCCAAAAAAATTGCCCACGATCCAGATCTTTGGTGATTAATGAGATAAGTGAACTCATTATAAGGCTTAGACAATCCTCCTTCCTTTGAGTGATATATATATATATACTTATTTTTTATATATATATAACATATGTTACAGACTTAAGTTTTATATATATTGATAATATAAATAACATTTAGATTATTAATGCAATTTAAACGACCATTGCTTTGTCTTTTCATGTTACAACGTCAAAGTTAGTTGTCATGAATTCTTATAATTAATTGATTAACTTTCAAAGCTAAATTAAATCATATTATTTAATATTTTTAAATAAATTCACATATTTAGAAATTATATAAAAAATATTATAAACTATAATTTTTTATATTAATATAATATAATAAAGATTATTTAAAATATTAATTTATATCATTATTTAAAATATTAATTTATATCATTTGATTCTTATAAAGAATAAAATCTTGACAAATAAAAATCACACATGGAGTAGTATTTTTTTCTTGATATAATATTTGTCCTTTCCTTTGGGGATTTCTTCTTTAAAAGGTACCCTAGCAAAGTTGACTAGGTCAACTAAGAGTTGGTGATTACACTTCCCCATTTTCAAACTTTAAGGAAAACGAAAACTTTGAAGAAATTTATGTAACAAAGTCGCTCCTATCTCTAAAGTGGCTTGTGCACTTCATAAATTTTTTATATTGAGGTTTCAAAAATAAAATTTTTCTGTTAATTCTAGTTAGCTAGCTTTAACATTTTCTTTTTTCTTTCATTTCATTGGTCAACAACTAATGAAATCTATATTTCTTTACTACTCGTACAGGAAAAATTTGTCTCTCTCTTTTTTGAGGGGGGTTCGGGGGTTGGAGGTAGCAGAGTAGTCAAAGAATGAATCAAACCAAATAATTGTTCTAGAATGACTATTTTTCATAATTACTCTGTGTGATTCAGCAGAATCATGACAATTAGGATCTCAAGACGAAGATGTATATAGCCTATATTTGTGTTTTTCGATTTATTTTTATTATTTTAATTTTAAAACAAATACTTATTAATATTTTTATTTTATCATCACACTAAAAAAAATATTGTAAAACATTAAAAATAAATCAATTCAAACAAGCTCTAAGTCGATGAAAAAAACGTTGATAATAACATGTCTTTTTGAGCCTCCATAGCTATGGTAAAAAATGATTAATCGGCTAATGACGCGTTTAATCAAGGATTGAAACAATCAAATGTTATTATAGTATTTTTGTTTTCTATTGACAATGTCTTAATAACGAAATTAGTGTTAACAAGACGGCAAATTTTGTCAGCAAATCCAGTTAAAAGTACAAAGATTTAGTTAATTATTTAGTGACTTCTCAAAGTTTAAGAATTAATGAAAGTTACACAAGTGGAGTTTCTAATGCATCTTATTGAATGGACCAAGTCCTTTAATCTCCGTTCCGAAATTTTCACGTATAACCACTCAAAAATAATTTGATTATATTTTATAGCTATAGTTTGGATAATTATATTTTTTAAATATAGTTATAGCAATGTTTTATAATTTATGCAATATTTGTATAACTCACTATATAATTCACAGTGTTTGTATATTTCGCTATACAATTTGATCCACATACAACGTTTATATAAATTATGTGAATTATACAAAACTCAAATTATACTCGTGCATAACATTTGTATAAATTGCGCAAATTGTACAAAACTCAAATTATAATTACAGCTAAATGTATGTCGCAAGCCATAATTAATTCAAACTACAGCTATATTAGCCATTTAATTAGTATATGTTTGCAGACAAATGATAAATGTTTTACATTTCTCAAGTTCGAGTATTTCTATGTAAATTTCGTGAAAAAATATATGAACTTCAGTCATATGTATTATGTAAGACAAAAATGTCTTAACTTGAGACATATTTACCTGAAGTTGGGTTTGTCAAGCACAACTTCAACACCACATGTCTGAAGTCATTCTGATATAAATGGACTTACAAATTTTTACGCACTAAATATATGTGACTTGGCGATTTCAAACTTAGGACTTTGCAAATTTTTACGCACTAAATATATGTGACTTAAATGGGGACCCCAAACTTAGGTACATGTACACCTCGATTGGCTCATTAAAACCAATTAAATAGCCCATCTATCAACAGATTTTGTAGCAATTTAGGCCCAATATTAACCATTGGGCCTAGATTGTTTGAAGCCCAACTGTTTATAGTTTGGGAGTTGATAGAGTACTCCCCATCAATGGTTATATTTGGGCTGTCCAAATTTTTGCAATCGAAAAGTCCACACAATTTAGAAATGTGAAAACTGCTAGGTTTGTTCCTCTATATCTGATATATGATGAAAAATATTTTTCTGAAATTATTTCACGTAATATAAGCCAATTTTTGGCATTGGATTGCTAGAAAGCATTTAATATTTTCCAAACCATTTTTTCTTTCATGGGAACACTTTTTTTTTTAACAAAAAAGTAGCAAATATTATAACTTATAATGCTTCAGTACAAAAGGATGGTGGCAGAGCATTGTTATTGCTTTTAGAAGAAGGAAGATGTGAGGCATGATTACAATATATACTATTATATTAGTACGCGTTGTGTGCGTTATAAAAAGAATTCCTACTTTATTTGCGTCAATCGTCTTTGCTGCAAATGACGGAGACACTACCCCGTACTAAACAATAGTTTGCTACTTCTAACTTATGGCCTTCCTTCGCTACTATGTCTACCACTTGATTTTCCTGACACTAGCTAAGCTGGACCAGAGGGGTAGGAACACTTATTCGTGTGTATCACAATGCAACTAAAGATACCAAGAAGTCTAGCCATTTTTCAACCATTGCTACATAATTCATTTGAATAACTGTTCAAATGAAGGCTATACAAATTTCTTCAAAGTTGGCCACCAACTTTTGGCCAACTTTTGACAATTAAACCTGCAGATATCCCTATAAAAGGAACTGTTGAGCTTCTTCATTATACACACAATCAAAACATCAAGAAAGAGTGTTAGAAAAGTGTGAGTTTAAGAATTGTTTTTGTAATCTATTCTTGTGAGTAATAGAAGAAATTTTTCTCTCAAATTCGTGTTTACCAACGCTCAATTATTCCCTTTGGCTTCAACAAGATACCATTAGTCACAATAGATTTTTCTTTAGCGATAACATTTATTTTGCAGAAATATTTAATAGGCAATTGAATTAATGTCATTTCATCTAAAATCGCTAAAATCTTTAATGGTATATATATATAGCATTGATTATAATTATCTATATTTATTATTATCTTTAAATATAATATAATAATAATTTTATTATTGTCTCAATTTTTTTTTAAATATTTTGTTGAAGTGAGATGTTGATGAATTGCTCCACCTTTTCCCATACCTTTTCATTTTCAAAGTATCACTATAATATAGTACAATTCAGCATCGATATTCGAGCCTGAATATCCCACCTCGTGATGAAAATGAAAGGGATCGAAAACTACCACATTAAACAATGTATGAGCAAAAAAATAGTAAAAGGAAACATTAAATAATTGTTCTGTTTGTTGTATAAGAAAATGTAATAATACGTACTAATTAATTGTTTGTGTTAACTTTAATTTTTCCTCCTAGCTCAAATATTGGATGAATAAAAAAAAAGTTACGTTAATTCAAAAATAAAAAAATGTTTGATTTAATACCTCTATATATACCAAACTCTTACATTTGGATATATATATATATATAGTCTTCTTAAATATTTTGTCCATTTGTCATTCTAAAAAATATGCATACATATATAAGTACTTTAGTACTTTTCCTATAAAATAAATTTTAATAAAAGGAGAAGAAGAAAGAATCATTTACTTTTTAGTGTTTGGTAGGTAGAAAGTGGGATCTAAAAAATATTTATATACTATAATCTAGGCAAATATGATAGGTGGGCGTTCGTGGTTATGAAAAAGTCGAACAGAGTGAAATGTCCTTTATATATGAAATTTGTCTCTAAAAAAATGATAATTTTTCTACTAATAAATGTTCAGTGAGTATTCGAACAGTTATTTTGATTAAATTGGTGAGAAAAATAGAATAATAATATTTTCATATGAAAATATGAGAAAGTTCCCCTTTATTTTTATGGCGATTTATCTCACACCATATATTTTTTTAGTGAGTTAGTTAGATAAAAAATGAGTGAAAAAATTATTTTCTATAGCACAAATTTTATCGCTGATTCAGAGTGAAAAAACCCTTTATTTCTAGTATTTTCTAATTTTTAAGAAACTTGTTTATCTAATTTTTGAACAATAATGGATGTTCTCCATTCCAAACACACCCTTTGTCTCTCTTTGTATTTCCTTTTTTTTTTTTTTTTTCACTTGTATCTGGAGCTCGTGGAGTTTGATTGAATTCGGATTATGCATTACAGGGTCCATTTGGGGGTGACGCTCCCAATAGAATTTTTTTTATTTTCAGGACTCGAACCCGAGACCTCTGATTAAGGGTGAAGTACTCCTATGAGTGCATCACAACCCATGTTATTGGTCTCTCTTTGTATTTCTTATTTTTTTTGAGTTAAGTTTGTAACAATAAAGTAAAATAAAGCAGACAACGAAGAAACTCTTTTTGTCAAACATACTAAATCAACAAATTGTCAAGATGATAGAATATATTTTTATACTCCCACTTTACCCACATACTATAACAACAACAATAACATATCCAGTGATATCTCATAAGTGGGATCTGGAAAGGATAAATTGTACGCGGACCTTACCGCACCCGCATACTAAATACCTATAAAATTGTCACGACCTGAATTTCGGGCGTGATGGCACTCGTCTTAACCCACCAAGACAAGTCAGCCAACAACCAAACTTTGACATTAAAAATGCGAAATTTTAATGAAAATAAAAGTTTAATTATGGATAACGAGTCAACTTGATATAAAAATTCCCAAAATCTGGTTGTCACGTGCACAAGC
>JAOTQJ010000111.1:23720151-23748932 GCA_025642045.1 Solanum sejunctum | reverse complement strand
GGTGAAAATGTTAAAATTGGTGAGGTAAAAGTTATGAAAAGTGTGGTTCAAGGATGGTCTTTAGTCACTATTCCTATTCATTATGATGTATATCTCTTGTTGCATTGCATCCTACATACTTAGTACATTCAAATATACTAAGACATACTCCATGCCCACATGATGTTACCATGTAGGAACCAAAGCTCCTATTGATTCTTCTTGTGGCTAGACGGATTATTCAAGTTAGCCTTTGGTGAGTCCTCCATTCTGGGGACAATGACTATTCTCTTATGTTAAGTATTAAGACTCTCTTTCATTTATTGTACACTTATGACCATGAAGGTGAGGCCGGTTACTTGTCTTGGCCCCTACTTAGTTCTATGTAGTCGAGGTGTTGTTGGACAAGATATGTATTTGTATTATGAGCCTTAACTCTTTCGTATATTAATTATGATGTTATGCAAGCTTTCACATAGTCCCTTGCCCTTGTTTTCCAAACTTTTGCATGTTACTTAAGTATTAATCTCTCTCTCGTAGTCCAAATTTCCCCTTTTTAATTTTTTTTATGTTGTTTTACATTGCTTGTATGACCAAGGATGTCTAATGATATGCTAAGAGGCTTCTTTGGGGTTCCTTCGAGTTCCCCATTCATCTGTCATGTCTAGGTCCTAGGCTTGGGTAATGACAAAGCTAATATCAGAGTACTGGGTTAATAGATCCTCAGAGTATAATATACCACGCCGATTAGAGTCTTATTCATGTATGTTTTGTGTACCACAACTATGAGTTCCGCTATGAGACATTTTAAGCAATATTTCACTTTGTCATAATCCATGTCATGCGATAGAGGTAGGTCCCCTAGGGCTTATTACTAACCCCTAATAGTTACATTATAGGATATGTCTCAAGCTACTTAAAACGATGCTATGGTGAATGGGGAAATTTGTTATGCTCTATGGAAAGTGGCCAAAGTGGAAATAAAATTGGCAACTCACCTTGTTCCACATGTAGGTGCTTCTGAGACTTCTAGTGGTGAGAGGGTAGGTAGTGAGGCCAAGAGGTTTCATAATGTGGGTAAGTTCCAAAGTCTCATATGTAGGGTGGGTGTGGTGTAATACCTTATAGTAGGTGCCCAAAATATGGTATAGGCCATGATGGCCCATGCTTGAGAGGTACTAATATTTGCTATGGTTGTGCGGAGATGGGTTATAAGGTTAAGGATTGCTCCAGTAAATGCAATAAGAGCTAAGGGGGTGATGGGGGGATGACTAATCCAAAGTGCCCTATGTGTGCGAAAAACCATACTGGCCCGTGTCAAAGGAACACTAGTGCTTGCTTTAGATATAGTAAAGTAGGTCAAAATCTAGTGGATTTTCCATCTGTTCGAAGGGGTATATGGGTGGTTGACTTTTGGATCAAGGTGGTCATGTTGATCAAGTAGCTGAAGGATGGGATGAGATGCCCAATGCTATTACCGGTAAGTTAAAGTTCCCTTGACTTTGATGTGCATCATTAATAGGCCCAGTGTGCCCCTATTTCTTCTCTATAATTTTTGGTTGCTAGTGGGGATTCTTGTGTGTCCACATTGTCATGTGGACATTTGATGTTTATCCTTTTGTTGAGTATATGGTTGCTAGGAGGTTCATAGCTGTTGATCTAGGTTTATTTGCATTAGGTCTTGCCTTCTGGCTTGTTGGAGTTGGTATGGTGGATTTTGATGACATTATAGGGATGGAATAGTTGCATGCATGTTGCATCTTCATAGATGGTGGAACCCGTAGAATTAGATATCAAATTCCTAATGAGCCCATCTTAAGTCGGAGGTTATCCAATGGTAGCAAGGGAGGTAGGTCCATTTCTTATCATAAGGTACAATTAGTCTTTAAGGAGTTGTATATATCATCTTGTGAGAATTGGAGGTGTTGAACCTAAGTTGTTTTGTTATTAGAATTGTTTTTAGTGGTAGGTGAGTCCTTGAATGTCCTTCCCGTCATTTTGGATTTGGGGTAGTGTCCTTTGGTTTGACTAGTACACTGTTATGCTATAAGTCTCATGAGTAGGATCTTTAGTCCCTACTCTAATAGTCTTATGGTGGTTTCAGTGATGATATAATAGTTTGTGTTCCATAATAAGATAGTGCATGTGAAGTTATTTAAGGGTAGTACTACAAACTTTAAGGAAGAAGGTTGGATGCCAAATAGGAGGAATGGGGATTTTGGTTATAAGAGGTTGCATTCCTAGGTCGTGTGATACTGGGTGACGGTATTAAAGTGAACACTAGTAAGACAAAGGTGATTAGAGATTAGCCTAGACCTTCACTTCCTTAGGTTAGGAGCTTCTTGGGTTTGGCGGGCTGTTATCAGAGCTTATGAGTAGGTTCTCTTTTATTGTCTCTCATATGACTTAGTTATACCTAAGTAAGGCCAAAGTTATGACTGACGTTTTGAGTAAGGTGAGTTGATAGGTCCGGGAGTTGTTATCTCTTGTGTGATTCCTTTGTGCTCATAGGATTCATGTCTGTGTCTCGGATGGTTGCATAAGTCCATAGTAGCTAGAAGAGATCTATAAGGGTTGCCTTATATTATCATTGCACGAAGTCTTGTCTTGTGATCTTGGTTAGACTTAGTTTGAGGTATTGGAGGTCTTGGGGTAGTTTAGTCTACTTGCATAGCATGCTTTCAATGAGTGTAGAACCCGTAAGGTTGTAATATGATGGTTAAGGATGGTAGATCTATTTGGTTAACTATAATGGGTTAGTCAGTTCTCTAAGGTTGAATTGAGATTCGGGTTTTGTTTTAAAGTGTGGAGGAGGGTAAGTGATATCCCTAAGTGTCCTTTTGAACTAGTAATGATCATTTGAATATTAGTGGAGTTGTTTGGTTGGCTTATGCACCGATAGTATTTGTGAGTTTCTTGAATAGAGTCTTAAAACCCTACCATGATATGTTTGTGGTGGTCCCTAGTAATGAGGTATTGATTTGTTTAGAGCTTGTGAATCATTATGGGGTAATGTTGCAAGTCTTCGAGGATGAGAGGTTATTTGCTAAATATGATATATGTTCACTGTGGATGGCAAGAAGATGGTTAAAATTCTTTAAGGATTATGAGTGAGTTTGCATTATTTTTCCCTTGTAAGGCTAATGTTGCAGTCGCTGCTCTAGGTACCCTAGCATGTGTGGATAATGGTGGCAAGGAGGAGACTAGTAGGATCCATCGATTCATTAGATTGGAAGTAGGTTAAAAGAAGTTGAGCATGGTGGTGTAGCATTCTTGATGGTTCCAAATCTTCTTTGGTTAAGAGGTCTAGATTAGGAAAGACCTTAATTCCGCCTTAGTAGAGTTGAAAGTTTTTGGTGGAAAGATGGTAGAGTGGAGATAGTCTCCCAAGGGAGAAACGGTAGTTCGTGGCGACAAGTAGGATAGGTGTGGCAAAGGTAGGCACATGAGTTATGGTTATGAGTCCTTATAAGATGAAGAGAGAAGTTTATAAGTCTGCATAAGTTTGGGGATTGCCTACGGATATGGTTTTGGCAAGTCCGGTTCTTCATGCTTCTAGGTTGATGGGATATGTTGGTGACTATAGTGCTATAGCACTCTTTGAATGTGCTATGGAATGCCTAGAATTTTAAATTCCATAAATCTCAAAATCTATGTGCGATATTGAAACTTTGACTTCATACTTGTGTTCAGGGGTTCAAATTAGATGGAAAAGGATCTAACCCCAATTTTAGAGATCGAATCATAATTTCAATTTTTGAAGTGACTAATTCGAGTGTTGTTTCCTTACCCTTGCGATGTGCCCTTGTTGTTTCTGGTGCCAGTTTTTAAATTTTGGTCTAACACTTTTAAGTCTTTGGCCTGAGCCTTCCTACATGAGAAAACACCTATACTTAGCATTATCTCACCCTCATATTACCCAAGACGTTTCCCAATACTCACTCAAATACCTAGTCTTATATTTCTCTCAAGATTCAAGTCTCAAACACTCATCCAAAACTAAGGTTTTCCTTCAAGGTTCTTCTTCAAGCTTCAAGTCTCCATCTCCAATCTTCACCAAGTTCATCTCTAAGCTAAGGTATGTGGGTTTCTTTCACAAATTCGTTTTACCCATCATACCCAAGCCTCGTTTTACTCAAATTGAATGATTTAAAGTTGATTTACAAATAGGTCTTACTTCTTATAAAATTCACTGCAAACTATGTTAAAGCTATGTAAAGTTGTGACTGTTTTGCTATGTTTTGAGCTATAAATCTCTGATCTATTATAACATTTCATGAGTGGTTTTGATGTATATTGCTTGAGGGTATTGCAAGGTGTAAATTGATTATTTTACAATGGATTTTCTTGCATGATTTCATCTCTATATTTCATGACTTTATACTAGCATCACACACCATCTAGGTGTTTGGTAAAATGTTTGGATGTGGTTTCTTAAGGAGTTGAGGTCCAAATCATAAGATATGATATGAATAATTATATGATAATGAAATGAACTTATGTATATGATAAGTTCTATAAAAAGTGTTGCATTAGACCATACCCAATTCGGGGGACTAAGAACCTAGATTACCTAGATGGGGGTTTGTACTCATCATATAGGAAAGGGTTTGTACTTCTCCACCTAGTGATGGGGCGGCATCATCACTAACCCAGATGGGGGGTTGTACTTATAAACCTAGATAAGGGTTTGTACTTCTCCACCTAGGTGATGGGGTGGTATTATTACCAACCTAGATGGGGATTTATACTCATCCACCTAAGTGATGGGGCGACATCATCACTAACCTACCAAAGGGTTGTATTTTAGAAATCTATTTTGGTCTCTTCTACACATATAATATCCTATATAAGTATGAGTTACTTAAGCATATTTTACTTAAGCATTGATCATACATGTCATATTGTTATATCATGCCTATTGCCTATTATTATGCATTTTGATTATGATGCCTATCTCTTGTTGTATTGCATCCTACATACTTAATACATTCAAATGTACTTATGCATACTCTATTCTTATATGATGTTATCATGTAGGAATCGAAGCTCCTTTTTATTCTTCTCGTGGCTGGACGGATTGTTTAAGTTAGCCTTTGGCGAGTCCTCCATTTTGTGGACAATGATTATTCTCTTATGTTATGTATTAAGACTCTCTTTCATTTATTGTATACTTATGACCATGAGGGTGAGCCCGGTTGCCTGTCTTGTACCCCACTATGTTCTACGTAGTAAAGGTGTTGTTGGACAAGATATGTATCTATGTTATAAGACTTGATGCTTTCGTCTCTTGATTATGATGTTATGCAAGCTTTCCCATAGTCCCTTGCCCTTGTTCTCCAAAATTTTGAATGTTAAGTATTAATATTTCTACCGTAGTCCCAATTCCCCTTCATTTATATTTCTTGTGTTGTTTTACATTTCTTCCGTGACTAAGGATGTGTAATGATATGTTAAGATGCTTGTTTGGAGTTCCTTTGGGTTTCTCATTCAGCGGTTATCTCTAGACCCTAGGCTTGGGTCGTGACAATTCATAATGGTGAGATGACATTTAAGGTTTGATAGAATGAATGCACCTTCAAGCTAACAAATCTAATGGATAAATCTCCAGACCCCACAAAAATTTTGTCATTCAGAAAAAATCCAAAGAGACAAAGGCTCTGTTGAGACACTTTTTGGGTTGGATACAATTTTGAAAGGAGAAGGAGTTAAGTGTGAGGAAGGCCAAGAAAATGAACATGAAAATATTAAACTTGCGGAATCAGATTCCCTAGAATTGAAGTCACATCCTAACTATCTTGAATATGCATTTTTGGATGAAAAGAGGCAATGCCCTATTATAATTGCATCAGAGTTGACTGTGGAACAGAAAAGATAACTATTCTCAGTTCTTGGGAGACACAGACAGGCATTTGGTTGGAATCTAGAAGATAGTAAAGGAATAAACCTAGCCTTTCGTACCAATAAAATTGCAATTGAAGAAGGGTTTAAGACTATTATTCAAGCATAGCGGCGCTTAAATCAAAAATTGATGGAAGTAGTGCAAAAGAAGGTAATTCGATTGTTAGATGCAGGTACTATCTATCCCATTTCTAATAATCATGGGTATCTCCTATTCATGTTGTCCCAAAGAAAGGGGGGATGACCAAGGGAAAAATGAAAAGGGAGAACTTGTGGCTAGTCTCAAAGTGATCGAGTGGAGAATGGTGATTGATTATCGGAGATTAAATGATGGTACTCGGAAGGATCATTTTTCACTCACATTCAATGGTCAATTAATTGAGAAATTCATGGGGGCATGCTTATTACTGTTTCCTTGATGGTATGAGTGTATATTTTCAGATTTATGTTAACCGCGAGGATCAGTAGAAGACTACTTTTACACGTCCATTTGGGACATTTGCCTTCTAGTGAATGTCATTTGAGTTATGCAATACCCCCGCCATCTTCATGAGATGCTTGATAGCTACATTTGAGAAATTTATAGGAGATTTCATAGAGGTTTTCATGGATGACTTTTCTATTACAGGAGAGTCATTTAAGAATGTCTCAATAATTTGGAAAAGATATTGGAACAATGATAGGAGACTCACCTAGTATTAAACTGGGAAAAATTCCACTTCTTAGTTAAGGAGGGAATTGTGTTAGGGCATAAAGTTTCCAATAAAGGGGGTCGATGTTGATATGGCTAAGATAGAGGCAATCGAGAGATTACCCCTACCAACTTCCGTAAAAGCCCAAAGTTTTTCGGGCCACATTGTTTTTATTGGAGGTTTATAAGGGATTTCTCAAAAAATTGCCAAACCTTTGACACGTCTCTTGGAAAAGGGAATAGAATTAAACTTTGATAAAGAATGCCTAGAAGCTTTCAACACTTTGAAGAAAAAATTGACTACTGCACCAGTTCTGGTGGCTCCTGATTGGTCGAAACCTTTTGAAATTATGTATGATGCTAGCGATTTAGTCGTAGGGGCAATATTAGGACAAAAAGAAGGAAAATGCTTTCACCCAATCTACTATGCTAGTAAAATATTATGAAGACGACAATTGAACTACACAACCACAAAGAAAGAATTTTTAGCAATTGTTAATGCCCTAGAAAGATTTAGGCCTTATATCATTCTGTCGGAATTAATTGTATAAATTGATCATTCGGCAATGAGATATTTACTTTAGAAAAATGATGCAAATACTAGCCTTTTATGCTGGGTATTACTTTTGCAAGAATTTAACATTCAGAAAAGAGATCGGAAGGGGTCAGCCAACCAAGAAGCCGACTAGCTCTCTCGACTAGAACCATAGGTGGCTAAACAATTTTGGAAATGCAAGTTGGACAAAGAATTTCCTTTTGAGATGGTTTTACAGGTTCAAAGAAAGACACCTTGGTATGTTGATATCGCCAACTTTCTCTCTGGTAGTATTGAGCCTACTATACTATCTTCCCATCTCTAAAAGAAACTTAAAAGGGAAGCTATACATTATTTTTTGAAGGAGCCATACTTGTTCTGAGTTTGTGCATATCAAGTGGTTCAAAGGTGTGTTGATGATAAAAAGGGATGGAAAATCCTAGAGGAATGTTATGTTGTCCAGCTGGAGGCCATTTTTCAAGAAGCAAAACTGCTAAAAAGGTGTTGGATTGTAGATTCTATTGGTCGACCATTTTTAGAGACGCCCACACATTTGTGTCCAAATGTGTAGCATGCCAACAAATGGGGAACATTACCAAATATGATGAATGGAGAATCTTAGTCTTTCATAATAATCACCTATATAAGGAGAGCATGAAGAAATATCATGATGCACAAATCAAGAAGTCGAAGGAGTTCAAAAAAGAAGACCAGGTGTTGTTATACAATTCCAGGTTTAGATTGTTTCCCAGGAAACTGAAGACAAGATGGTCTGGCCCATTTGAAGTAGTAAAGGTTTACCCTTTTTAGACTGTTAAACACCAAGGAAAAGGTGAGAATTTTTAGGTTAATGATCATAGACTGAAAAAGTTTAAAGGAGAGAAAGTGCCCTAGGAAAGATCCTCGATGTACCTCCAAGATTGGGAGGTTTTCAAATGAAAACATATTAGCGTCAAGATAGTGGCGTTAAAGAAAAGCTGAGCGGGAGGCAACCCATTGAAATGACAATGGTGTTAATAATAATAGTAATAATTGATTTAGGAAGGAATGAAGAAAAAGGGGATATATAGAGTGTTTCTTATCATTTATTATTTTTGTAGATGGCCCATAGTCGATACGAGTTCCCCAAGAACCTAGCTCACTGCAAATATTTAGGTCGAGATATCCCTTTCAGTGGGGATGAGGCTCGCAGTGCTTTAGAGAGTGGGGATATAGAATAGAGGTGGTTCCCCTTATGGTTCTCAATGTTGAGGCTTTAGTGATATATGGATTATGGGAGCGCATTCATGCTCTAATTGGCGAGTCCACTTGGAGGAGGTTATTACTTTTTGAGGGTCCTACGGGTCTAGGTTTGACGATTCAGTTTTTTTGCTCTCTTCGATTATAGAACAACCAACATCTAGAGCTGAAGGCGAGTTGCATTAGACCCCTTACTAACATGGTTTTCACATACAGAAGGCATGATCACACTATAATGGTGAGATATTTGGGTTATAACATAGGATTATACCTAGAGGCCTTTGCACGTTCTACAGACTTTGATAAGCTTGTCAGGGAGTTAGATACCACTTTTGATTATGATGGATTTTGGCGCACCCACTCCACTAACACTCGATGCTTTAGGTATAAAGAGTCCACATCTTCGTATTAGCGAGAGCCAGGTTGGAGGGTCCTGAGCTATGTTCCGAGTATGTCTTACTTCGATCACCCACAAGGGGAGAACCAAGTAAAAAAGAGTGATATCTTCTTCTTTTTGAGTTTTGTGGAGCTTAGGGAGGTAAATCTAGTAGTATTCATCGCATGCATTTTTGCCTTCCAGGGGTCGAAGAATAGACTCACTATCCAGGCCGGTCCACTAGTGACACTGTTAGCTCTGTCTCTCATGCTAGCATATCTGATTGTAGATATGCTCTCTTTGAGTGATAGTAAGGTCCACCTCATGACGAAAAACCTTCAGAATATGCATTTTGCTCTTCTGGTACCCGAGTCCAAGTCAGAGACAGAAGAAGAGATGAGTGATCACCCTTCGATCGAGCAGCCACATTCGGAGCCACCTCAGCCTCAACTACAGTCACATGCATATCAGTATTCTATAGAGGCTTCGTCATCTACCACCCAATCTCTGCATTACCCAGTTACACTACAGAGTATGATGGTAGGGATTGATATCTCAGCTCATCTTTTAGAGCATTTCAGGTGAACCAAGATACTCGATAGGAGCAGTGGCAATAGTAGACCGCTCTGCAGCATGCTCACTGGCAGGCATGGACCACAGCATAGGTGGATCACCAGAGAGCACATGATGACCGATTTGATAGGATGTACTCATAAGTAGAGGAGATGTACTTTGCTCAGTTCCCGGATAGACATCCACCCAGCAACAGTTCTAGCCTCCCCACCTAGTATGACTTTTCTTATTTTGCACTATTGATGTTTTAATATTTGAGACAGGTTTTTCTGGATTTTTGGTTTGGACAGACTTTGTGGATACTCATTGGGGAAATTTTCTGAGCTTAACACCCTTTTCCCTATTGTTGTGATATATTTGTTTATATGTCTTGCTTTATTTTTATTCCGAAACTCCTATTGTACAATGTTTATCTCTAAGTGTGAAGATATATTAGTTTTTCGTATTACTATTTTAACCGGAAACTCTAATTATCAAGCATGTTGATCCGCGAGGGCGCGGTTCTCTAAGTGCAAGGAGAACAGAGTTTTTAACAAAAACACTCTTTAGGAGTATTTTAATCTATACTAATTGGAATTGGTTACATGAGCATAGCAATCAACTTTATTTTGACAATTACTTACCATGTTTAAAAAAAAATTCCAACTTTCTTTTGTTAAGCTATATATTTGCACATATTTATGGTAATTTTGGTCAGAATTGGAAGTTTGGGAACACAATTAGTTGAATCAACTCTTAATTATCTAAAAAAAAAGAAGTCAATTAATTTTTAAACACTTTGTTAGATAATGCGCCGCTATTTTCAAAATATGAGCATTTGTTGTTCATGTAAAAGATCCTTTCAGAACATTAGGGTTTTTTCAAATCAAGTCAGATGAAAGAAACACACCTTGTGGAGACTGAGTTTAGAATGAAATAATAAGTCAAAAGCATTTGATTCTACGTCATTTGATGAGACTTATTATCGTTTGAAAAGCGAGTATGGATTGTCTAACCAAAAAGTATTTGGTTCTATGTCATTTGATGAGGATAGACAATTTTTGAAAAATAACAGTATTCATGTGTTAACATGGTAAAGATTTGTTAACAAATAACCCCTATATTTTGAAATTTTCTTTTCTTAAACTACTTTCCAGTTGAGTCATTAAATTTTACTTGACTTTACCACTTTAAGAAATGAAAGAGTTGATTACTAATTTTTTTTCTCAGAATTGTGTAGAATGGCTGGTGGATAGAATTTTTTGCAAAGATATTAGTTTAGCAGAACTAAGTTTCATACTTTTTCAAGAAATAAGAGGTAGTAATTTTAAAGGTCAAAATTGATTGTAAAAATCATGTATCTACTCTTTTAAATTTATAGTTCAAGATACTCTCTCTGTAAATCTTTTGTTATCCTAATTCTTTTTTAATAAACAATTTGTTACTTGAGGGAAAGCAACACTTAAGTGTGAAGAATTTGATAAGCTCGTTTCACTCTTATCTTGAGACTCATATTTAATGTGTTTTTATTCAATTAATCAAATAAAGAAAGAATATAATTTCCTTTGTTTAAAAATAATTATAAAAATTAAGTGAATTGAATAAACAAAGTCTGCTCAAAGTATAATACAGGAACTAATGCAAAAATGGAGTCAAAATTAAGCAAAAAGGAGTGTCGCAAAGTCATGTCGTGAAGCCTGAGTAAAAATTAGAAGTTGATGAAGAAAGAAATTGCTCAAAACGGAGAAATCCATCAAATTAAGAGATAGAAAAATCTTCAAAAAGCTAAAAGAATCTTCAAAAGCGAAAAAGGCGATGAAGGACGCCCGTCCTTACTGGAAGGACATCCATCCTTCGTTCCTATATATAGGCGAGTCCGAATACCATTTTCCCACATCAAAAATTCCAAAATTCTCTTGTCATTTTCTTGTTTTTAAAAGTTTCTCATCTTTATAATTAAGTGAAGGTTTTGTAAGTTGATTTTGTGGGCCGTTCGTGTTCACGCAGTGTAATATTCTACTCACTATTGTAAGTTCTTCGTGGTTATTTTTATCTTGTAGTAAAATTATTACTATGTTTAAATATGATTTCATGTTATGTTGTAGCATATTTATTACCATGGCTACTTAAATTATTTTAGGATTATGAATTGGAGTAGGGGATTAGATATGTAGGATAATATTATTATTCCAGTCTATTTAATTATTTATTTTATACTAGTGAACAAATCAATGAATTTAGCCAATTTGTTAATTATTCATTGGAAAACTATAATTCATATTTTTAATAATATAAACAATAGTTTTAGCCAACAAATGTGAAGCACGCTATTAAAACCTAGGGATACGATTAATTTGGTGAATCAATCATGACAGGAATATTACTAATTTATTAAATAAATTAATTAAATAGACTGGATAGTAAGATTAGTCTAAAAATATCGATGACCTCAATTCAATTCATAATCCTTATTTTGTTAATTGTTTTAATATTTGTTCAACACATGAAATACATATTCGAATTTAGGGGACTTCTGATATTAGTAAACTTTGCCTAACTAGTTTCAATTGAATATTTTCTTTGAGCCAATCCTTGAGAATACGACACGGAAACAAACCGGCTTGTCATGGAGAAGGTTGACTACCGCTAAACTGCTTCATCAACTCTCTGCCAAATGACCCCTTGATGATTGAGATCTTGAGTCATGAAATATAATCCCCTACTCACTCCTAAACAAGCTTGATATTATGTGGTTCTTATTATCACTATTTGTATATGAGGCTATGATTGTCAATTTTTAATACATTTTTTTCATAATGAGTGTTTGATCTACCTGCATGTTTAGTAAAGATATCATGACCCAGAAGTATCAGTTACCTTTCAAGGCAGGACAAACAGCTGCAGCAAGGTGTTGGGAGGTTGGATATCGTGGAGTGTGGTTTCGGTATTAGGTTTAAAAATATGTTAGCATGAACTCAAAGTTTTTCAAATTATATTATTTTGATCCTAGGCATATTTAAAAGGTTCATTTTAAATGTTGAAAAGTATTTATTAGTAGTATCTAGTCATTTTTTAACAAATTCTTAGTCACTTTGACCTAGTTTTCTTTCTCTGTTACCAAATTAATTTGCCACAAGAGTGTATTTATATCTTGGCTAACTTTGAGCTTAAAACTCACATAGTTCTCCAACAGTGTTCTTAACTTACAATACTTCTTTAGAAGATGGACATATTCTATTTGACTTCTTGCAAAAATATGCTATCCTTATGACTTGAACAGAAGTGCAGTGAGTGTTCTTAAACGCGTATCCTTACAAAATATGCTATCCCCTCTAAATGGAACTTTTGTTTATAATCATATCTTTTTGTCTATAAAATTTGATTTTGCAATATAGATATTGTACTTCAAGATTATGTAAAGAGTAGAAGATTTATGTAAGTTGTGAAAACTATTCTTTTGTGAAACTGTTTGTTAAATCTCTCATTGTCTTAAACTAAAATCTAAGACAATGAAAGATTTAACAAACAATTTCACAAAGAATAGTTTTCGTAACTTAAGGGGAGGGATCCTTAATAAAAGCATGAGTTAGAAGTATAAAATCTATGACTCTTTACATAAGATCAGTTACACTTAATAAAGAATTTACATAATCATTTTCCAACAGAATGTTTCATCAAAAGGTCAACTTCATAACTTTTCGGTAACAGCAAATATAATAATTAAAATCATATTTTGTTGATTTAAAGAAGAGTCAAAAACATATAAACAAAGGGTAAAACATGTTATCTATAAACACTATGAGTCAATTTCCTAACATGAACTATTCTCAATATCTCATCTAACTAAAGAAATAAATATATGAATAAAGATTCCATCGGAAGAAAGAAAACTATTTCCATTCCATTTTGAGGAAAAAGAACGCTTGAAGTACTATATCTATATTGCAATCATATTTTGTAGACAAAAACAATATGATTACCAACAAAAGTTCCATTTAGAGGACAGAGCATATTTTGTAAGGATACAGGTTTAAGAACACTCACTGCACTTCTATTAAAGTCATAAGGATAGCATATTTTGTAAGAAGTCAAATAGAATATGTCCATCTTCTAAAGAAGCATTGTAAGTTAAGAACACTGTTAGAGAAGCTCAAAGTTGGCCAAGAAAAAATACGCTCTAGTGGCAAATTAATTTGGTAAGAGAGAAAACTAAGTCGAAGTGACCATGAATTTGTTAAAAAATGACTAGATACTACTAATAAGTACTTTTCAACATTTAAAGTGAACCTGTTCAATATGCTTAGAATCCAAATAATATAATTTGAAAGGCTGGAGCTCATGCTAACATATTTTTATATGTTACACAGAAACATGCTCTATGATATCCAACCTTCCAACACCTTGCTTCAGCTGTTTGTCCTGCCTTGAAAGGTAATTGATACTTCTGGTCCATGATATCTTTAGTAAACATGCAACTAGATCAAACACTCGTTATGAAAAATTGTATTAAATTACAGACAATAATTGTCGTATATACAAATATTGATAATAAGAACCACATAACATCAATGTTGTTTAGGTGTGAGTAGGGAATTATATCTCATGAATCAAGATCTGTATCATCAAGGGGTCATTTGGTAGAGAGTACTAAAATAGTACTTAATAGGGTGAATAAGTAATGTTGAAATTATTTGTGATGGAATTATTTACTATTCATTATTTAATTTGGTTTATTAAGGATAATTCCATCTTCAAATATTCTTATCCATCTAATAATAGCTCTTGTTTTACTAGTACAATGATTTTCCATGTATTAGTTGTACACCTTATAATACTTAATAGATGTATAACTAATATTCGTATTAGTTATACATAGGTTGAAAATATTAGCAAACAAAGGACTTAACAATACCATGACTAATACACATATTAGATGTGAATGCACCCAACCAAATAACCCCTAAGTGTCTTTAATTTTTGTTGAATTTTAACCAATCAAATTCTGATCGATAATTGTATTTTCTTTTTCAATCACTTAACAGGTAAATATAGATTTGAATCATTAATGCAAATACGACATTTCTTCAATACTCTACTTCTACCACTGACCACCCACATGGATGTTGTTGCTGCTTCCCACCATTATCAACTATCATCCTCAGCTATCATCATCAACCATTTACATCCATACCCGTCAGTCGCCACTATCATCAATCACCAGAATCAATTATCACTACCATTAGCAATCATTTACAATCATTGCCAATAACTACCACTATCGCAACAACCATCACTCACTATTGATAATGACCACCATCAGTCAACAATTAAGTATCGCCAACCATAGCTATCAACTATCAGCACCATTAATTATCACTTTCATCCATCACAATTATTAATTATCATTGCCATTGTCAATCATCACCACCATTATAATATTGATAGTCCAAATCCTCACCATTAGAAGTAATATGTATTGAAGCTTGATTGTCACATATATATTTTATAGTGCATCTTTTCCATACCTAATGTTTTGGAGAAGTTGGTTTATCCATACAATCTCACTTCTTCCAATATGTCCAATGCATACTTTGTGCAATGAAAATTTCATTGGTTGATTGTGTCACCTTAATACCTAGAAAGTAATCCAATTTATCAAGGTCTTTGGTTTGAAAGTGATTAAGATTTTGCTTAAAATTAATAATATCTTCATTTGCTGTCAAAACATTAGACAATATTGCTAAAATGGATCAAACACAAGTCTTAGGTGATTACTTAAGAGCATAATGAGACCAGCATAGCCAACATACTAATCCTAACTCCTCCTGAGCAACAACCTTTTAATCCATATGGACATATTCAACAAGTTCATTTTTTTTATAACTGTCGAGCCAGCTTCCACATATCTCAGTTAATTTAATAGGATATCCGCTACATCCTATCTACAAAATCTATCAGTACTTTTGTCTATCAAAGTTAGGATAAATAAAAAAAAAATCACTTGATTTTTTTGTTTAAGTTGAAATATACACTCGAAACTTTATGATTGTCAACAACTTCATTCACCACTAGGTCACACCCTTGGGTATATCTCTCTTCAACAAGTTCATTCTAAAGATATTGTTTTATATCCAACTAATAGAAGTGACCAATGAAACATGGTTGCTTTTCAATAAGTACTTGTGTCTACATTCGTACGCATTTAAATTCATTGCAACTCAACAACGAAAATATAAAATCTTACAGAAGACACCTTTTACATTTCACAATTAGCTATAGAAAATTTAGTTACCTTATTAGCTGTGGATTCACTACCTACGTTAATACACCATAATATACATAGGAAGAAGCCTTTTCTACTAAACACACCTTCTTTTCTATAAAGAATTTTTGGTGAATATCTAGTGTACCTGGATCGGGCTAGTGTATATACAGGCTTCCCTATCATGTGAAGGTAGAGAGAGTATTTCTGATGGACCCTCGACTTGAGTAAAGCATGATCTATCAAATATCAAAAGGAAAATACAATAGTGAAGCAATTAGGCTAAGCATAATGAAGAAGACACAATGCCAACACATAATACAATATCTAACTGTAAAGTAAAGTAAACATCATGTAATAATAAAATCGAACAAAAATAATAGTATGTGAGTAATAATACTCTCTCAATCCTAGTTTATGACACATTTTTTGTTTTTACTCAATCCTAAACAAAATGATACATTTTCTTATTTGATAAATACATAATGCCACTATCAATATTTATACATATTTGGGTCATGTTTATTCAGAAAAACATCCACAAAGGTGTACCCTTTTTATTTAAAAATTTATTTATCTCAGAGGCGGGCTCGTAGGGTAATTCACAATAAAGATAAAGCCGCATGTGAATCCATCCCAACTACTAGAGTTCTTTCTTCAGCTCGACCAACTGCTGGCTTGTTGTTGAGCCTTTTTCTGTCAAGGTCGCCGATTTCGGAGGTTGTTTTGCGACGAGCGATCTCAAAAGTCAATGATGCAGGAAAAGCACGAGTAGTGATTTGGTGCCTCTTGAAGGTCGGACAGTACTTTCAGACTGACGGGAGACGGGGTAAATGGTTAGCTCTTGTTTTAGGTGTACTCTTTTCGACTTCTTTTTTCTTGTAGCTATTGCCCTATTCCCTACTGCACATTAAGAGTTTATAATTGCTTTGCTCTATAGTTGTTTTTGTATCTTGTATATTTTATTTTTGGGGCTGATATATTTGAGTTGATGGTATTTCAAAAATAGTCTCTCGATCTCTATGAGGTAGTGGAATTTCACTGGGTGTGTTGTTGTTTTTGTAAGAGTGATTTTGGAATAGATTAAAGTGTTCTCATATTTCTTAAACTCTGTATCCAATTAAACTACATTATTGAAATTGAGACGAATAGGATAACAATATTGATAAGGAGGATTGCACAACGTTCAATCACCTATATATCTTTTACCCTCATTGTCAATCTTTACCACTTACTATTTACGGTTATGTCCTTGATAAGTTGTAAATATATCATATTCAACAACCTCTTGTACTTTCTCACTGGGCATCTATGAATATGTTATTCACATATTTGATGAACCATCTTAATCTTGCTTCCACCATCTTGTCCACCACAAGGATCACTCCTATCTTGTCTTGAAAATCTTCATTTCTAGTTTTATTTTTCCTAGTATGACCTACACATCCATCTCGAGGGTGTATGATGGTATAAATTCAAAAAAAATTTATATTTAGTTGGTCAAATATTTTATCTAAAAAAAACAAGTTCACTAAAAAGAGAAAAATAATATTTCAAGTTCATTTTCTGCTATCCATTCCCCAACAACCCCCCATCAAAATGAGTAAAATGATAGTCATCAAAATCAAAGAGAATTTAGAAGAACAAGATGATAATATGAAACTGATGAACAAATTAAACTACACACCTTGGCCTATACAACCAAATTAGGGATCCCAAGAGAGTTTCATCCACATATATTGAAATATTGAATCTAATATAGGCAATCAAAAGGTTGACCGTTGAAATTATTGAATCTTTATATATGTTTTCATCAAAATTTAGCTATAAAGATTCAATAATTTCACTAGTTAATCTTTTGGTTGCCCATATTAGATTCAATATTTTCAATATATGTGGATGAAACTCTCTTGAGATCCCTAAATTAGTTGTATAGTCCAAGGTATGTTATTTAATTTATTCATCTACATATTATCATCTTGTTCTTTTGAATTCTTTTTTATTTTGACGACAATCATTTTACTCATTTTGATGGAGTTGTTGGGGAATGTATAGAAGACAATGAACTTGAAATGTCATTTTTTTTTAATTTTAGAGAACTTTTAGGGAAAAGTTTTGACAAACTAAACATGAATAAATTGGTTATATATTCTAAGGTATGTAGTTTAATTGGTTTAGTTTGATTTGATTTTTGATTTAGATCAATTTTTATCCAAATCGTGAACGTGTACTAATGAACCAATAAAATACATCTGTTAAGTAAATCGTCGCTCTCAGCTTCATTACAGTGATAATATTTTGGCTCCTACGAGTTGTTCGTTCAAGAGAAACACAAACCTAAACCTTCTCTTCTCAGAGTGAAAACACATTCTCGTGGAGAATTATAATTTTCATTATTATAAATTGGCTAAAAGTTTGAGGGTTAATTTTTGGATTTTCCAAAATATTATGTATATTAATTACTAGCTTTTATTTGTAGCGTGTAAAAATCATTTAAATGGTATTTATTGCATATTCCTACTAGACCTATTTACCTTAAAAAGATTTTCCTTGGTATGTTACTATTACTGTTCCTCTTATTAATGTAAAAATTCTTTTAAGAATATTTAAACGTTTGTGATTTTTGCTTTTTGTAGAACTTTATTTAAATTTCATATAAACAACATGTCATTTTGGTTTGAGATTTTCCCTTTAAAGTTATCATATATATATTTTCTTATCATTTTAAATGCACATATTTCAAAGATTATTACAATATTTTTTTATATTCCTTTTTGACTTATTAATAATGTATAAATGTTTAAGAGTTTGTGATTTTTTATTTTTGTAGAAATTTAAATTTCATATTAATAACGTGACATTTTATTTAGCTCTTCTTTTTAAAGCTATCATACATCATTTTCTTATCATTTTAAAAATATTCATATTTCAAAGATTACTACTATATTTTTTATATTCCTTTTGACTTATTAATAATGTATGTGTGTGTGTATATTTACATACACAAACACAAAATGCATGCACAATATATACACATCTATGTGTTAGTCACTGCTAAGTTTTAAAGACTTTGCTTGCAGGAAAATCAAAACGGAAAGAAGATAGAAAGATCTCATAGAATGACTAGTTGAAAAGCTTGAGAAAAGAGAAGTACTCTAATCACTGCCGAATTTATGAACTATTACAAAGAAAAGAGAACTAGTCAAAGATCCATCCGCAAAATTGATTGAGAGAAGATCGCAGAAAGATAGAATCCCTAGATGATTGCTGCTGAAGGAAAGAAGATCAAGTTATGCCAGAATGAAGATTCGCAGAAGGAAAGACATCCAATTACAATTGGATGTATTCCCAATCAAGGATTCCCCTTAATCCTTGATTGGAAGAACTCCTTTGGGTCACATAATACCTTCAACGGCTAGTTCGTAAAAAGCCTTCTATATTAGTCCTCTTTCTTAGTTTTAGAGTTTATACTTTTGAGAAAAATCTAGCATAAAAACTCAACTATTTTACTCTACAAAGCATTATAACCTTGAGTGAACAATTGTAAAGAAAGAAAAAAAAATATAAGGTTTTCTAGACTAGGATTTCTTGAGAGAAATTAAAAAATTGTTCTGATCTGCAAATCAGTTTGTGACAAAAAGATAGAGATTGTAACTATCCTTTCTTTTCTAACCATAAAAAGAACCCTACTCACCCAAAGGGACTAGACTAGGGTAATCCGAACTAGTATACATCACTGTGTTCTTTACTTTACTGCATTACTTTTATTTTTGCATTAGTCGAGTAAGTCTAAAAAAGAGTCAACTGTCGTTAAGTTTTCAATTCACCCCCCTCCCCACTTGAGTATCAATTGGCATTAGAGCAAGGCCTCATTCTATAAGTCTGACAACTTGTGAGGAAAGATCAAGATAGCCAACTATAAGATTCCCGGTATTATTCTTCAAGATGGTCACTCCTCGAATCGTCCTCCATATTTCAATGGTCAACGCTACTCTCACTGGAAGGAAAGATTAAGAATCTGTATTCAATCCACTGACTATGAAGCTTGGCTAGTCATAAACAAAGGTCCCAAGACTATTCTTGGCACTTCTGCTGAGAAATCTGTAGACCTCGAATTATTCGAAATCACCAAAGATCAATAGGAAGTGCTATAGACAAATGGCAGGGCCATTAGTCTCCTTTAATATACTATGAGTAGATCCGAGTACGATAAGTTATCAACCGGTGAAATTGTTAAAGAAATGTGGGAAAACCTAAATGTAACTTATGAAGGAACAAGCAAGGTCAATGAGGCACGTATAAGTGTTCTAGTCAACGAATATGAATTGTTAAAGATGACTGAGGATGAAGACGTCGAAACCATGTTCTCTAGATTTAGCAAGATTGTCAGTGAACTGAAATCCTTGGGTATGGTATACGCAAACTCCCTACAAGTTAGGAAACTGATTCGAAACCTTCCCAAGGCATGGAAAACAAAAAGCTGCAATTCTGGGAGACAGTGATTTGGAAAACATGATGTACGATAAACTGCGTAGAAACCTCATGGATTATGAGGGCAATCACATCCAATGTTACCATAAAGATAACAAGAAAAAGTCAATCGCCTTCAAAGCAGAAACCTTCACTACAGAAGAAGAACTGGATGAAACCAACAATGAGGGAATGACTCTAATTACATAAAGAGTCCGATAGATGCTTAGACAAGACAAAGACCACAACAATAGCCAAGGCAAAATGAAAGAAATGATGATAAATTCTTCGTTCGTGGAAGACCTAGACACATTCATCTAAACTGCCTGGAATTGAGAAAAAAATGCACGTAGAGGCAACAACTCAAAATCACTAGGCGCATGGAGTGATGAAAAAGGATCTAAGGACTATCCTACTGAGACAACTAATATCTGCTTCATGGCATTTGGTAAAAACACTGAGGTAAGGACCCCCAAATGTCCAAACTACTATGACCTTCAGAACACTATTGACATGCTTATTGATGAACTTCAAAAGGTCATCAATGAATATAATAAGATTTTCAATGAAAAGAAGAACAAAAAAATTCTTTTTGAAGGAAGTCAAGTTGAAATCGACTTACTTCAAGATGATCTTGATGAAGTTAAAATTCACTTAAAAACTTCAAGCCAATGTTCCTTTCGTTCTAAAATTACTTTTCATAATAAAAATGCCAAAAACTAGTGATTTTGAAAATAATGGCTTCTGCAGACCCACCTGTTTCACCTATGGTGAGGTTGGACACATAACTTTCAATTGTAAAACTTTTAAAACTGGGATTTGGATCTGGAGACCAAAAGTCTCTACTGCTAACAACCAAGAACCTAATGAAAATTGGGGACTTAAATCAAGTTAATGTTCTCTGGATCTAGGCACCCCAAAATAAGTCTTACAAGAAAGAAATATGGGCCATTTATAGTGAGTCCTCAAGGCATATGACAGGAAAGAAAGAGAATTTCAAAAATGTAAAGAAATTTGACGAAGGATATGTGAGATTCAGTGACAATGCAAAAGGTGAAGTTACAGGTGTTGGTACAATCACAATAAGTCCCTCATGTGACCACATTGATGTCTACCTAGTTCACAGGCTCAAACACAATTTTTTGAGCATCAATCAACCCTGTGATGCTGGTTTTGATGTAAACTTCAACGCTGTGAAATGCACCATCTCAAATTTGCCGAAAAACATTACCATTGGTGGTGAACTTGCAGAGAAAATTATGTGCTAAACAATATGGATCTTCCCACTCTAACATGTCTAACAGTTATCTCAAATGATCCATGGGTATGGCACAGGAAACTTGGGCATGCCAATATGTATGCCATTGAAAAACTCTCAAGACTTGATCTGGTTATTGGACTTTCAAAGCCAAAGTTTGAAAAAAATCACCCATGTGACACAGGTCAGTTCAGAAAATAAACCAAATCATCCTTCAAAGCCACTGATAATATCCGGACAACAAAATCACTTCAACTCCTGCATATGGATCTCTTTGGACCAAACAAAATGACAAGTATAGGTGGTAAACATTATGCTTTTTTTACTGTCGATGATTATTCTCGTTTCACCTGGGTGATTGTCTTATCTCATAAGCATGAAGTCTTTACAAATTTTAAAGTGTTTTGTAAAAGAATTCAAATAGAAGTAGGTTATTTCATCACTAACATTCATAGTGATCATGGAGGAGAATTTGAAAATAAACTGTTTGAAGAGATTTGCAACAACCACAGTATCACTCAAACTTTCTTCTCATCAAGATCCTCATAACAAAATGGAGTGGTAGAATGGAAAAATTGATCTTTCTAGGACACTGCATGAACAATATAGTTGGACCAAGGGCTACCTAATCATTTCTGGATAGAAGCAATTAATATAACTTGTCACATCTTAAATAGGCGTATTATCAAACCCATTTTGAGGAAAAGTCCTTATGAACTATGAAAAGGAAAAAGGCCAAACATTAACTACTTTCATCCCTTCAACTACAAATGCTATGTGCACAGTAATTGTAAGAACAGTCTGGGTAAGTTTGATCCTCAAACCGATAAAGGTATATTTCTCAGGTACTCTCCTTTTAGCTGTGCATTTTGATCTTTTAATAAACGCACTTTTTATGATAAAGAATCTGTACATGTTGTCTTTGATGACTCTAACCCAAGCTTGCAGTTGCCTGAGGAAGACCCTCCTAGTCATTCTCCTTAAAATTCCCCATCTAGTCCCTCTATAACTAAGGAGTCAACTCCTAGTCCTGAAAAGCCAGTTGTTCTTCCTAAAAAGGTTGTATTTCCAAGAGAATTGCGACACAATGCAAGCTACCCAAATGATTTCATCGAAAACTCCACAAATAGAATGCAAACTAGAGCACTACTGAGAAAGTAGGCAAGAGTTACACTGGTCTCTCAAGTGGAGTTAAAAAAAGTGGACAAAGCTCTCAAGGATTAATTTTGGGTAAATGCAATGGAGGAAGAGTTGGAACAATTTGATCACAGCGACATTTGGACCCTCGTGGAAAAACCTAACTATTGCTTAGTCATAGGAACAAAATGGGTCTTCCAAAACAAAATGGATGAAAATGGGAACGTGATAAGAAACAATGCAAGGTTAGTCGCCCAAGGCTACTCTCAGCAAGAAGGTATTCACTACGATAAAACTTTTTCTCCTGTAGGAAGGTTAGAATCTATTTGCATACTTCTTGTCTATGTCTCTTTTTATCATTTCGAAGTCTTTCAAATGGATGTCAAAAGCGCATTTTTAAATGGTTTTATCAATGAAGAAGTCTTTGTTAAACAACCTCTAGGTTTTAAAAACTCCTCGTTGCCAAATCATGTTTTCAAACTTTCAAAGGCTCTCTATGGACTGAAAAAATCTCCAAAAGCTTGGTATGAACATCTCAGTAGTTTTTGAATTAAAAATGTTTTTAAATGAGGAAATATTGGTACTACTCTTTTTGTTCAAAATTTTGATTCAGATCTTCTTATTGTTTAAATCTATGTTGATGCTATAATTTTGGAAGTCCTAATATCTCTCTGTGAAGAATTTTGCAAATCTAATGATAGGGGAGTTCGAGATGAGTCTGATGGGAACCTCACCTTCTTCCTTAGACTTCATATCAAGCAGACCTATCAAGGTATATTCATCTGCCAAAGTAAATATGCAAATTACCTGATCAAACATGTCGTAATGAATCAAGGAAAGGCCTACAGGACACCTATGAGCCCGTCTACGTGCTTAGAAACTGATCAAGGAGGAAAACTAGTTGATGAAAAGGCATATAGAGGAATGATCGGGTCACTACTTTATCTCATCACTAGTTGCCTTGATATCATGTTTAGTGTGTGCAAATGGGCAAGGTTCCAATTGACTCCCAAGGAGTCCCATCTGACTGCCTTCAAAAGAATTATCCGCTATTTGATTTGGAACAACAAACTTAGGCTTTGATATCCTAACTCTACTGTTTTTCTCTCTAATTGGATACTTAGATGCTGACTTTGCAGGAGATAAACTGGACAAAAAGTGTACTAGTGGATCATGCCAACTGCGAGGTAAATCTCTTATCTCTTGGCAAAGTAAAAAATAGACATCAATTGCACTATTGATCACTGAACCAGAATATATGGCCATCGGAAGCTGTTGTACTCAACTTGAAGATTTTGATATTTATTTAAATAGTTTCCAATTTTTTGTGACAATATGAGTGCCATAAATTTATCTAAATATATTGTACATCATTCTAGAGCTAAGCATACCGATATTAAGCATCATTTTATTCGTGATCAGGTTGAGAAAGGTTATTTTTCTATGGATTTTTGTGACCACCAAAAATCAAGTTATAAATATTTTTACCACACATTTACACGAAGAAAGATTTTCATATCTGCGAGGAAAATTGAATATTATTCTGTTTCCTTAATAATTTTGCAAATAAGATTTTTTGTTTTTAATTATTTATTTTCCTTTTTAAATGTCTTTTAAGTGCCTATTTTTGGTCCACAAAATCTCCTCTCCCTTTCCACACGCCTCTTTCCTTTTTCTGACTCCCTCTCTTCCCTCCACTTATTACTCATCATTACCTTCGCCTCTTTATCAACTTGAACCCCTCGACTCCTCCACCCTGTCCTATTGTATCGCCCCCTCGTCTTCCTCCCTTCTCCTTAAAGGCTTCATCCATCTACCTCTCTCTCCACACTTCATCTTCTTCTGTCATCCCTTTCCTCCCTTATCTCTTTCTGATCTCTGCCTCACCAGAACCCACACTGACTAAATGCCTCTATAGCAAAACCCTGAAAATAGCTCCTCTATAGAGTTAGACTTCATCTTCTTGGACTCCTCTGAGGAAATCTCCTTTCCTTACCCCTCATTTTCTCGTAAGAAACCCTCTATCAAGTGCAAAAACTCTAGAAAACATCAAATTTCTCAAGAATTTCTGGTGATGAAGTTGACAAATTTTGGTATGCATATGCTAAAGCAAAGTTCGAATTTCTCAAGAAGCGATCCATTATCCCTGGTCGCGTAGTTAACTTAGAACAACTTGATGACTCCCACTGCAAAGTGAGCACCTTCCTGCAAGCTCAGAAGCTTCTCTTCTTCTTTGAATCTATGGTAAAGAATTCTATGAGGACATTGTTCGTATGTTCTATGCCAACCTGCAGTGCACTGGTCAGGGCGACGACTTGGAGACCCTTGTTCTAGGGATGCACATTATCATCAGCAATCAACTCTTCAAAGACATATTCGACTGTGAGTTCTCTACTAATATACCATACATGAATAGCACCTGGTCTAATGATTTTGAATTATCTCTGGAGGAGGCTAGACCCTTCATCTTGGAAAACAAGTCTGATGCCCTAGAGTTTGTGTCATGCCCAAAGTCCCATTAAGGCGGACTAGCACTTGTTGCCCATTATGCTCGGGGGAACCAACCTGTATCCATGTGCTTTCTATACATATTATAAGGGATTCCTACATTTAACATGCTTTAAAGAAAGTAAACAGTAATAACAAGCCAAAAGGAAATGTATATAACTAGGCCGTTGGAGCCACAATGTCTAAAGTACGAGCATGATCACATTTTAATTTACATGGTCTACAAAGCCTCTAGATAAAGAAATGTATCTAATAAGTGTCAGGATAGGCTCCTCCTCGACTAACTATACAATCTAAAAATCTAAGCTCTAGACACACAAAGCTCCAAAGCAACCTGGAGCTTGGTAACAATAGTTGGGTATCCTGTACTACTACTGGGGAGAGCTACTAGCACCTGTACCTATAGCATGAAATGCAGGTCTCCAGTAAGGGATGTTAGTATGAGATAATGTACTGAATATATAAGATAGAAAATACTGTACATGAAGTAACAACTCAAATAAAACTATGCACTGGTGTAAGGATAAGAGACCACCTTTAGTCATACTATGAAATCATATACTTTATGTTTTTTTTATTACTTTACCTTTACTGTATAATCTGTACATAACATGCAATACAAATGACCAGTTGATCAGTAGTAAATCTGTATCAGGATCGTCCCCTGCTAGGCTTTTCCTTTCACCCCTAGGTCTACCCCCATAATAGATCGGCCCTAGCTAGGTGATTCTTCTACCTCTCAGGTTACCAACCATCAATAAGCAAAATTCTTTACTTTGTCTTTCAATTACCTTTGAGATGATTCAATAGTCATAATATTAGAGCTGTAGGACTGTAGATATAGCATGTGACATGTAAATAATCATACACGATAATATGATAATGAAAAGAGTACGTTACACAAATAATAAAATGCGTATGAGATGAAATAACTCGTGAACTTTATTTAACAACAAGATGTAACTTGGTATCTACATATGTATGTAGATTTGGAGGTGAATATGTATGGGAGAATATGAACATGTGAAAGAGTGGATACATGGTTAGTAGTTGTGTCAGATTTTGTAAATGCCTTTATGTTCCAAAGAAGAATCTAGATTTGATCTCAAGTAATACAAAATCGAGTAGCCTTACATACCTCGCTATTCGACCTAGCTATTACCTCGGGATAACCTTTACCTCCTCCAAATATTTATCTTCAATATAGTAGGTGATAAAACTAGCATGATAAGCCAATAGATACATCTTGAAAATCCAATCTCATAAAAACAAAACACGGGCAACAAGCATATAATTATAAACCTGAGCATATTCTTTCAATCTTTCTGCCTTTAATAGTATTTTCTAATGCACATTCTCATATACATATCATGTACACCCCATTTTAGTTCCATAATAGTTTTACAACATCCCATAAAGCACAACACATAACAATTCTATACAACATACAAATATATGACATAATGTTACATCCCTTCGCTATATTTCGACGTCGACAATTTCAAACATGTTCCAACTTTAACCAAGCAGTTTCCACCATATATACACATAAAAATAGTCCTAAAATAGTGCAAACAGTTATAAAATATATGGAGAACGTGAAAAAATAATCTTCAATTATCAGCCCATAAGTTCCTATTAAGAGCACAATTATGATATAGCACAAAAGCTCATTTTTGCGGACTATAAAAATGGTACTGCATCCTTGTTATATCACTACAAAATTAAAACTTGTTAAAGACATAAAATTTAATTAATAATCTAAACAACCAAGTATAGAAAATCCTCTTAATCAACAAGAAAAGTGCGCAACAATCCGTAGGACACATGCTGTCCAAAACTTTCAACATAAACATAACCATCCCAGTCTCTTGTTTTTCATAAGAAAACCATACTAAACACATAGGTATTCTTACTTAACTTTACCTTCAAGGTGTAGGGTATTTCCATGAACCCTAAAAGTCTCCTTGTGGCTGCTTTCCAAAGTTAAGAAGGTGTAGAGAGAAAGCTTGTTTAAACTAATTTTTTTCCAAGTAAGGAATGATTTAGAGGTGCTACTTGTAAGACCTTTTTAAAGGAGGCTTTGGACGACCTTGTTGTGTGTTTTAAGCCTCATGTTATCAAGGTGGTGATGTAGCAGCTTGGCCCTTTTACTTGGGCCTAAATGGGTTTCAAAGTTCATGGTCCTTGACTGCCCTTTTTCCTAATTTCTCTTCACATAGTTTGGGTCCAAATAGTCAAGTGCATTGTGATGTACTTGGGACCTTTTGATATTCTTATTCTGATGAAAATATAATCCATTCATGATGTTAAAATATGGGCTAAAATTACACTCTTAATACGGACTTTATCCATAATCAAACTTGGACAGATTCGACGTCAGGCCTCGTCTCCTTCTAGTTAGTAAATTTAAGCTACGCAAGTAGGTTACTCACCTGCTAGCTTTCTAAGTCTTGCAAGTACCTCACTTCTCTCACTTCATTTAAGGCCACAATCTCCTCAATTAACTTAAACTTATATACACTCGACCCTCTTAAGCGTTAGACGTATATATCGCCTTCTAATTTGAGATTCAAGCACTTTTTAAAACAATAGGCGCTAATGTGACAAAGCCATATCATGTTTTATGTTCATGGGACTAGTACATGTAAGGTGTGGGCTCTTGCATCCTCCCCCCCTAGGAATATTCATCCTCGAATGTTAGCATAACTGGATAGCTTAAGCATGTTCAAGGCAATAATCATTCAAATACACATACCTATCAAGACCAAAATTTTGCATGTTGCACTTCCTCTTTAGCTTCAAATAAGTAAGGGTATTTTGATTTCATCATGTCCTCAACCTCCCATGTTATCTCTTTCGTTCGTTGATTCCTCTAAAGTACTTTTACTGAGGCTATTTCTTTATTCCTTAGCTTCTTAACTTAACGATGTAATAGCAGTAGGTACCTCTTCATGGGTAAGATCTTCTATAACCTGCACATCTTCAATAGGAGTTATACGGGATGGGTCACCTATGTATTTTCGAAGCATTAACAACAACAGAACAACATTACCCCAATGCCTCAAAGGCTCTCAACCATTGCGGGGTAAGGGGGTTCGGATGTACGCAGCTTGACCCCTATGTTTGAAAATATAGCGCGACTATTTTCAGATGACCCATGATGAGTGTCAAAAGTTGCTTTGACTAACTACTACTTCACAATTGAAAGAAGCACAGACAGTTTAAAAAGCCATTTTTCTTTATTTCATCATACCCCAAAGCCAAAAAATAGTGATTTGGCTCCATCCGAGATTGATGGAAAACATTTTCGAAGCATTGAGACATGAAAAACTGGATGAATCATTGAAAGCTCTTGGGGTAGTTCTAATTCATATGCAACCTGCCCAAACCTCTTAATAATTTTATATGGCCCTACGTAGCATGGGCTCAGTTTCCCTTTCTTACCAAATGTCTAATACCTTTCATTGGAGACACCTTTAAAAATATCCAATCCCCTACTGAGATTTACAATCCTCTCCTCTTAGCATTCGTATATGATTTATGATGACTTTAGGCTATTTCTAGACGTTGTTGGATTACCCTAACTTTTTCCATGACTTGTTGTACTAGATCTGGCCCAAGTAAGGTAGTTTTACCCACTTCAAACCATCCAATCGGTGACCTACATTTGCTTCCATACAAAGCTTCAAAAGGTGCTATTTTAATGCTTGAATGGTAGCTATTATTATAGCCAAATTCAATAAGTGGCAAATGGTCTACCTAACTACCTTTAAAGTCTAATGCACAAGCTCATAATATACCTTCAAGTGTTTGAATAGTTCGTTCTGCTTGACCGTCTGTCTGAAGGTAGAACGTTGTACTCAAATTCAC
>JAOTQJ010000111.1:23692279-23711420 GCA_025642045.1 Solanum sejunctum | reverse complement strand
ATATTATCATCTTGTTCTTTCGAATTCTCTTTGATTTTGATGACTATCATTTTACTCATTTTGATGGGGGTTGTTGGAACGATTGGGATTATCGGGGGATGGATAGGAGACAATGAACTTGAAATATTATTTTCTCTCGAATTTGTATTTTTAGACAAAATATTTGATCAACTAAACATTAATGAATTATTGAATCTATACCAAAATATACCTTTGAGATGGATGTGTAGAAATGAAGATATTCAGGATAAGATAAGAGTGATACAAGTATATAGTTTAATTGGTTCAGTATGGTTTGATTTTTTGAGATAGATCAAATTCTTATTCAAATCGTGAACTCATTCTAATGAACTAATAAAATACACTTATCTATTTCGTAAACCGCCGCCCTCAGCTTCATTGCAGCATAACTTTCCGACTCCGACGAGTTGCTCCGTCAAGAAAACTGAACCCAGAACCTTCTCTTCACAGAGTGAAAACACATTCTCGTGGAGAATTGGAATTTTCGTTATTAAAAAATTGCTAAAAGTTAGAGGGATAATTTTTGGATTTTCCAAATATTATGTATTAAGTAATTTTTATTTGTAGTGTGTAAAAAATCTTTTAAATGGTATTTCATTGAATATTTCAATTCTAGCGAAATAATGTTAGGATGTATTTACCTTAAAAAACAAACAAAAAAGATTTTCCTTAGTATTGTCACTATTATTATTTCTCTTAATATAAAAATTCTGTTAAGAATATTTAAGAGTTTGTGATTTTTGCTTTTTGTGGAAATTTAAATTTCATATAAATAACGTGTCATTTTCGTTTGAGCTTTTCTTTTTGAAGTTATCATATATTATTTTCTTATCGTTTTAAATGAATATATAATTCAAAAATTACTATTTACATTTTTTATAGGGAGAACTATAAAATTATCAAAATAATAGTCATTCGTTATATAGACATATATAGTCAATATAAATTTAATGTATAATCAAGCTATATTCAGTTTTTGAATGTATAGTAATGTATATTTCAGTGTATAGCGCATGTATAATAATCTATATTGTATAGTCAATGTTTACTTTCTATCACTTTTGGCAGGTTATATTGTATAGACGTGCATATTTTCTAGAATTTTGGGCTAATTTTTTATGTAAATAAATGAGGACTATATTTATTACAAATTAATTAGTTTATGTATGTATTTAAAATTATCTCTTTTCTGTATTCTTTTTGTGACTTATTAATAAAAAAAGTATATGCGTGTATATATTCACATACATAAATACACCATGCACGCAAAATATACACGTCAATGAATCTTGTATATAATTTTTTTGCGAAATTCACAACTTAATTTTGATATTTTTAATACCAAAATAAGTCCGATTCAAATCATATTTGAATGGGAATGCATTATTCGTTGCAAAAGATTGCCCAAAAGTTTTAAATATGTGTAATTATTAACTATTTAAATGAGAAATATTTGGATCTCAAAAAATATCTCGAAAAATTAATAATAATTCTGATGAGATGAATAATATATCTTCACCTTTAAATAGAGATTTCAAGCCCAAGTATTGAGTATAAAAGTATTACAATATATTTGAAAACTAATATTTTCAAATTGGTTGTTGATCAATATTTTATTAGAAATTATGAATAATTTAGGCTTTTAAACATTACTTGTGCGACATGTCTATTGAACTTGAAAGAAAAAAGACATATATTTCACTTTATATATTTCTCTTCCCTTTAACTTATTATCATCTTCGTATCGACTTCTCGCTACAATTGTCCCTCGTTGTTCCTATAGTGGCTTAGGTTAGCATCTTTTCTCTGCTACTTACTATTAATTTCACATTATAATTTATTTTTGTGTAATTCACACATTTTCTTCTTCCTTTTCATCGTCTTTTTCTCTTGTTGAGTTTAATTTTAAAAGAACAAAATATTTTAAGCGTATCAACAAGAAAAGAGCAAAAATATAATAGTGGTCAAGAGATAATCGTGTCTAAACAACTCTATTAGGACAATTTTTTTTTGTCTCAGATGATTGTAGGTGTCTTTTGCACTTATCAATTGCATGATTTAGCATCAAACATATGTACAAGAAACAACATATTATTTTTGCATCTTTGGGACTGATAGAGAGGAAGAAGGTGAATGGACATTTACACATTATTTGGATGGTTGTTATGTATTGTTTCATAATGTATTGTATTATATTGTAATGTATTGTTTCAATGAATATAATGTTTGGATAGATTATATTGTTCTTTGTTGTTACATAATATCATATATCCATAATTTGGATGATAAACTTACAAAAATTGTAGGGTATGTGATAAATACCATGAAAAAATAGGATAAATAATAAACTAAAATTGTTAAATAATAAATAAATTAAAAAAAAAGAAAAAAGAAGATATTATTAAAGTAATAACGCAGCCATACCAAATCGGTCGTTACATAAAATGAGTATTTTCGTAATTACCTGACAATGAATTTAAACAATACAATACAATAGAATAATAACTAAAAAAAATATTATATTTAAACTAACAATACATTATAGTACAACGCGTAATAACCATCCAAACAAGGGGATTAGACTTCCTGACGATAAAAACATATACGTTTTAATAGAGTCACTCTGTAAATTAAGTTTAAACTAATATAAAAAAAAAATTTCAACAAAAGATAGTATACCAGTAATATAAATTGACAAAGCTTATAAATATCAGTAACAAAAATAAAAAAAACAAAAAAATTTTATGAAGGGAATGGATTGTGACAAAAGGAGAAAAAGATGAAATCGTTTAAAGGAAAAACCTAAAATAACCTTGGAAGTAACCAAAGAGGGAAATGAAAACCTAAATATGTTAATAAAAAAAGGAGAGCCGAAAAAACGAAAGAAATATTTATTTATTCATTTTTATATTTATATATTAATATAAGATAAGATATATATATATATATATATCAAAAGTTATGTGTATAGTAGAATAATAGTTAGTCATGTTTTTATGTTCGATATTATCATTATCTATTATACATATATTGATTTATCATATTTACATATTTTTTTATTATTAGTCATTTCTGTTGTTTTTTTTTCCTTTTTTTTATATTTGTATATTCTACTTATGAGTTTTGAGATGAGGACTTCGAGAAAATAGTATTTATATCTTATGAGATAATAATAAAATTTGCATACATTTATCCATTCCAGGTTCAACTTTGCCATTCAAATATATTCTTGTAATTATGTGAATTATATATAAAAGACTTGTTAATTAAAAAAATAAGAGTACTAAAATAACTATATATATATATATATATATAAATACTCCATTTATTTTTATTTCGGCCCTCTGTTTTGCTGGCTTCTTCCACCTCTCAAATCTCTCTAATTTCTACACAGCTTCCATTTTCACCATTGACAAAGCTTTCTTCTTTGCTTCAGGTTAGCTTCTTTTCTTCGATCTATACTTATTATTTTCATTTTATTAATTTAGTTATACTATTTTTTTTCAAAATTTATTTTTTCTTTTCTAGCTCCCATTTGTTTTTTCTTTTTTTTTAGGGTTTATTGTCTCTTATGATGTTGGTTTGCGTATTTGTTTCTTTGATGTTGATTTTTATAATTGCCTTTATGGGTTTTTGTAATTAGTAATTTTTTTTCCTTGAATTTGCTGATTGGTTTTGGAGTATAATTCTATTTGTGTTTTGGGATTCTTTGGGATTCTTTTTGATTCTGTGGAAGTTGGGTTTGTATTAGGGTTTATTGGGAGTAATCCTAATGTGGGTTTTCAGGTATGCATAATTGTGAATTAGAATTGTCATTATTTGGAAAATGTACCAATTTGTTTTGTTCCATTAATTTCTAAGAAAGAAATGCTTGTTGTTTCTTCATATTGATGAACTGGAATATACAATTCAAGGATATTGGTTTATTTTTTCCCGTTGCTTTTACCTTTTGTATTAAAGTCTGTGAATGTGTGTGAATGAAGTGTATTAAACGCGGTTTAATTCTTTTTTGGATGCAAAAAGGTGAAGCTTTTTGTAGTTTGGTGGGAGTTGTGGGGTGAGAATGGCTTTAAGTGCATCTGAGGAAGCAGGTAGCACAATGTCTTTGGATGGACTGTCAAATGGCCAGCAGAGATGCCAATCTAGTGAAGCCTTGGCTGAATGGAGGTCTTCGGAGCAGGTGGAAAATGGAACTCCATCAACTTCACCTCCTTACTGGGATAGTGATGATGATGAAGATGCTGGTATGCTGCTTGCCATTTTCTACTATGTTGATTGGACTCTCAAAAAATATTACTGCATCTGTGTCGGATTCTCCAAAAATACACTACTTCTGGAGAATCTGCACGTACCCGTTGATTTTTTTGAAGAGTTTGAACATCATAGATTTTCTGTGCTTTATTTTTTATTGTTTTGAAATCTTCTTTTGATTTTTGAAAGATGCTGCTTGCCAGTTTCAATGTTTGCTCCATGATGTTCTTTAAAGATCTTTTGAAGTTCTATTGGTTTGGAAGTTGCATAGTTGGGGAATGAGTTTCAGGAGACTAGTACTTTTAGCCGAGGGAAGTTGCACCATTCATGTGATAGATTTGTAGTTGCTTGCAGTCTGTAAAAGTATTATTAAAAACAAGAAGCGTGAAAAAGCTCTGAGGTCTACTTGGGCTGCAAAGCTCAAATTAAACGTGGGCTTTGATGAAAAAAGACACAAAGGAAAAAGAAATAGAAGTGTATATATTTAGTCCCAGACTGATAAGTATAAGCATGAATGACAAATATATATGAACAAAGAAATTGAAAAGGATTTACAGTAAGTGAAATATCAGTTGTTAGCTTCTCCTCTTGGAAGAGGCTCTGGCAAGGAAAGGTATGTCTTAGAACCTTGATGATGACACTAAAGCGCGTGCTAAGCGAGGCGAAGCACTAAACACATTCTGAGCCTTGTTCAGGGTTTAAGAACAACACTTGTCCACTGTCGTTCTTTTCTTCAAAAGATTGAGTGGAATTGTTGTGTACTAATTTTTAGATTGATATCTCCTTTCTTTTTTGGTGTCACAGCTCTAAATATGAACTCTTAGGACTCATAGAGTTTGAGGCTTGTTAATAGCGGTTTAAGCAGTTTAATGTTTTGTTCAGATTTACTGAACTGCTCACTTTGAAGATGAACTCTTCGAATATCAATTAAAATTGATTGCTTATTAACTATACCTGTCATTGGTGGGTGGACTCTCTCTTGGTTTGCATGCTATTATAGCATCTCTCTACATGAATAGGATTTTTCAAAGGGGATTCCTCTCTTTTTGATTTTGTATCGAGGGATCCCAAATAATGTAATCTTCAACACTATTTCTGTGCTTGATATGCTTATCATTGGTGGTCTTTATGCGGATTTCTCGGTGATGTGAATCAATTATTCAGTTCTAAGGTTGCAGGGTGTTTCAGTAATCTGTTGTTACTTGATTGTTTTTTGGTTTAGAAAATCCTTTATTTATGAGAGATTTTTAAATCTTATTACAGGATTGAGGTGGTGAATGTTTTGTTTTTAAATCAATATAGAAATTTTCTTCTTGTAGAAAGAAGCTTCTTGATTGATGTCTATAACTCTATATTGTTTCAAAATATGCTGCAGGCAGGATTTTATTATTTATACCCAGTGTCCTCATCTCAGCGTGTGCTCTTTGGATTCACGTTGTATCAATAAGAATAGCTTTTTGGGACTGACATCATCTCATTTCAACCTTGTCTAAAACTGCCTGCTATTTGATAGTAGACCAAACCCACATTGATGCTTCCTTCTCCTAAATCAGTTCCGCAATTCTCGATCCAATCTTCTCTACGTCTATAAGCTTTAACTCCCTCCTTCCATCCTTACTTATCCGCTATTGACTTGGCATATGGCTTAAGAAACAGTAAATGATAGAGGTAATTTTTCTGAATCATCCTTTGAATATAATAAATACAATGTCGTGAAAAATGTAATAGGGAATGACTATAATTAATAAGGGTAAATTAGGAACCAAGTGTAAAATTATCTCTTGATTTCATAAAATGGACAGGTATTGTTGGCCATCTATTTTAGTATAATGGACAAGTAAAGATGGACGGAGGGCGTATATTGTCAGCAAGTCTGCTGATAATGCATTCCAACCTCTTCTTTATGTCCTCGTTCAAGTTTGTAAATGTAAAGTGAACAAGACTAGTGTCTCAATGTATAAGTTGTAGAAGGTTTTAATGATCAATATGAAATCTAGGAGGTTTCACGACCATTGGCACTGGTACTGTTATCTCAGTCCTAAGCAATAATGTGAAGTAGATACTACCTGAAGTAACAACTTCTCCATGGTGGAATATGGTGTTTCACGATTGATCTCATGAGATTCAGTTACACTATATTTAAAGAATAGTTTCCTAGTACAGCTCCTTTACTCCTTATAGTTGATTTCTTCATTTTGGAGTGGGGGCTGATGCTGTTCTGTTGATGAAAGAATCAGAAATAACTATCTAAAACTGTTTATCTACCTGATTTCGATTATGCATGTTTTTCTTAATTGGCATAACTGAGACTATGAGTTATGTGTGCGTCTAGGCTGTGATACTACTACTAGTATTTCTTCAGAAGGTTCTTCCGTACACTTCACCAACTTTGGCCTTCTGTATTCTTTTGTGTGCTTATTGGAAGCCCCTTTGTATTATTTATTCAGTTATCTCGTTTATTGTTCTTAGGACCTAAACCTTCCGAGCTTTATGGGAAATATACCTGGAAGATTGATAAGTTTTCACAAATAAACAAGAGAGAACTTCGGAGTAATGCATTTGAGGTTGGAGGCTACAAATGGTATGATATCCTTGGGAAGAACTATTTTGGCACATACTTGTTTGGTGACCCTTGTATGTGTTCTTATCCTTTTTTGGGAAGAAAAAATTTATACATTCTCATCTTCTTGTAGAATGAAATTTGTATTGTCCAATGGGCAAAATTGTGTTGGTCCAGTGTGTATCAATTTCCAAAACTGTCTGCTGATTCTTTTAATTTGTCTATGGTTTCCCACCTGGATAAAGTTGATTATAGTGGGATGGACTTTCCCTATTTTCTACTGGTAGAATTAGGAAATAAGAAATTTGTGGAGTAAGTTATTGATGCGGTGTACTTCTAAGTAGTTTGGATCATATTTTTTCTGAAAAAAGATTAGTTAGGATCATGTTATGTTGGTTTTGAAGAGGAGCCAAGACATAAGAAAGAGAAGAGGAAAGGGTTATTCCCAGTGCTCTCTTTGGAAGTAAAATCAGATGAGCACATAACTCATCTGTATAATAGAAAATTGCGGAGTATGTTGTTTATATCTGCGTATTTTGTTTTTGGTTCAGGCCATCTTAGGTTTGGCTAGATAAGAAGCCAGGAGCAGAATGTAACAACAAAGAAGAGGAAAGGGTTTTGCATTGCTTTTGTTTGGAAGTAAAGGCTGAGAGACGCGCACCTTGTGTGGTCATCTTTAGAATCCTATTTGAAATTGGATGAACATAAGGAAATTAATCCATTTTTACTTCCTGGTACATAGTTAATTGGTGACCTTAGAAAAGTATAGGAGTCTCATCCCGGCATCCTTGCACTACCTGTTTTTAGACAGAAATTGCACAAATCCTAACACTGTGAGTTTACTCTTAGAAAATAGGCTGATTCCTACTGGAGTTGGATCATTAGGTTATCATTTCATGGATACAGAGGTAATCACAGACTCTGTTTCTCTTTCTTTCCATTAATCTTTGTTGTTTGGGTTGTACCAAGATTGATATTCTTACACCCTTAATGTACGTTTACTATAATCTTGTATGCTTGTTTGTTCCTCTTATCAAATGACCAATTACCAGTTCAGGATTATTAAATTACTGACAAATGCTTGATGTGATCAAATTGCGGCAGGTATATTTTGATTTACCCTCAAGGATGCGATGTCTGCAATCATCTCTCTTTGTTTCTGTGTGTGGCCAATCATGACAAGCTCCTTCCAGGTGTGATAATGTTGGTAATTCACCCCAAACTGTCTTCAAAGTGTTATTGTAGATGTGATGTTGATATTTTCTTGTCTGTTGATAAGAACAGGTTGGAGTCATTTTGCTCAATTCACCATTGCTGTGGTGAACAAAGATCCTAAGAAATCCAAGTATTCGGGTGGGTAAACTGCATTTGGTCTTTTACAATGGGTCTTGAAAAATCTTTGCATGTTCTTGTTAACACAATTGCAGATTTCTGCAGATACATTACATCGATTCTGGAAGAAAGAGCATGATTGGGGTTGGAAAAAGTTTATGGAGCTTTCAAAAGTTTTAGAAGGGTTTATTGATGCTGATACCCTCATAATTAAAGCTCAAGTTCAAGTTATCAGGTAATTTGTCATTTTTTTGGGAGTTTTTGTCTATTTTTTAAGTTTTCAGATCAACTTTTTTATCCAGTTTATCCATCATTCCCCATTGTTCTTGAGCATAAAGTTCTCCTTTCTTTAGAATAATCCGAACTCTATAGTGTTCAGTATGCTAAGTTGTTCCGTGGATGTTGTGATGGATCTCAAATGGCGATCCTGACCACTCTGACTATGTTCTTTGTTTGTAGGGAGAGAGCTGACCGGCCCTTCCGTTGTCTTGACTGTCAATATAGGAGGGAGCTTGTTAGAGTATATTTGACCAATGTTGAACAGATCTGCCTCCGTTTCGTGGAAGAGCGTCGAGTAAAACTTGGGAAGTTGATAGAGGACAAAGCTAGATGGTCGAGGTAAGGTGTTAAATTGATCAATTGTTTATCTGGTTCTTGATGTTAAATTCTAAATAAAAGAACAATAAGTTGAACCACAATCAAACAAACAAAACAAGATAACAAGTATATGATTAATAGATAGAAAGTGAGGGGAAGAGATTTACAAGTAAGAAAGGATAATGTAGCAAATAAAAGACACTAAATACTAGAACAAATCTTCCCATAAATTCACACCAAGAGTATTCTCTATTTCAAACTTAGCTAACCCTAATGTGAAGACTTAAAGAGTATTATACTAGTCTTGTAAAAATAGCTAATTACAAGAATGACCAAATTACGAAAATAGTTACTTGATCATAGTGATGACCTTGAAGTCTTCCTTCCATGCTTCCTGTCCTCCAGGCTCACGATGGTTAGAAGAATGCTCCAATGTTCTTGGTGACATATGTGGTTGTCATAACTTCCTTGATTTGGATCTGGTTTTAGAGACTATTAGCCTAGATACTCCTCTAGCTTCTAGTATCTATGTTTTGTCGTGTCTCATTAGATACTTAAGTTGTGGTTATTGTATGGGTAATATTTTTATCTGTTGAATGTAATATTTTGTTCCCTTTAATCCTCACGTAGGTAATGCAATATGTGTTTGCTTTGGATTTGTGACGTTTTTAGCATTTTGGCATAACATTCTAACTTCTCATTTGATGTGGAAATTCAGTTTCTGTGCTTTTTGGCTGGGAATGGACCAAAATTCTAGGCGCCAAATGTCCTGGGAGAAATCACGTTCTATTTTGAAAGTGGTGGTCAAACACTTCTTCATTGAAAAAGAGGTTACATCTACTTTAGTGATGGACTCTTTGTACAGTGGGCTTAAGGCAATTGAAGGTCTGACTAAAGGAAAGAAAGGGAAGGGGAAATATTTGGATGCAGAAGAACAACTGGATCCTATTGTTCGTTTGGACAATGGCATGTTTGTCTTGGTGGATGACGTCTTGCTATTGCTTGAGAGGGCTGCCTTGGAACCGCTGCCTCCAAAGGATGAGAAAGGTCCCCAGAACCGTACAAAAGTAAGTCACAGATTCCATGATTGAATCCCTATAAAGAAATGCTATAAAATTTATGGCTTCAATTGCACCACCTGCTGCAGTTGTGCTTTCCTTCATTGCCTAGACTATGGGTGCTCAAGATTGATACTGTTGTTAGCGAGCTTCTACTTGTCTTCACTAATATTGGACTAGGGTTTCTTGTTATTGGCGCCCACCAATTTATTTCCTTTGGTTTAGCTAAATGTAGATTAGCCCTTCTCTCAAGGTCTTATATTAGGCAAATGCTTCAGTATCTTCTCATATATGTGGACAAACATTTATTATGATTCCTTTTTTTTTTGAGAAGGTGACAAACAGTTATAATGATTCTTTTTTTTTTTTGAGAAGGTAACATTTTTTGTATAACTATTTGCTGCATGAAGACTACAGCTGTCTGTAACTATTATGATTCATTAACATGTTTGGTTACATCTGAAGCTGTTTCTGTGGATAAGTTACTGAATGTGAGAAAAAATAAGATTGAGCTTTTGGCTAGTGATAGAAGGAATTACCAAGTGGTCATGCAACAATGGTAATTATTGTCAGTGTACTTTGGTTGTTATGGATGATTTCTGAACTGGATCCTATTTCAATGCCTATGATAACTTAATGAATCGTATATATGGCTGAGAATTAGTTTAGTCAGAGTCACTTTACTTACCGCCATTTCTTTTTGGTATCATCTACTCCTTGTTCCATCTTTCTTGACGAAAAGAAGGGAAAGAAAGACAAGCACTTGTTTTTTTCTTTTCAGTGTATATCTATCCATTCTAATGTACTTGTTCTACTATTCTTTGTTTTAGGATGGTGCTTCTGGAGAGGACTTTAACAAAGATTCCATCGAGTGTGATGAGAGGCGTCTAACTGAACTAGGTCGTCGAACAATTGAGATATTTGTCCTGGCACATATTTTCAGGTAACTATCATCGGTATTGCTATTGAAATGGCTATCCACAACTCATCTAGTCAATCTATTCCTGAAAGGTTAGAAGGTCTAAATAGATCCTCTAACCTCAAATTCGGAAGCAGCTGCATTTGCTGCTTTTATGTGAGCTGATGTTGTACCTTATCTCAAGATTTGTGTAATAAGCGGGAAGCTTGTCTAATTTGTGTTAGTTTTTGATGGTTAACAATGACCTGATTATACTGATAAAACACAATTTACCTTCTGTAGTAAAATAGAGGTTTCGTATCAGGAAGCTGTTGCTTTAAAGAGGCAAGAGGAGCTCATTCGTGAAGAGGAGGCTGCTTGGCTGGCTGAAACTGAGCAGAAAGCTAAAAAAGCAGCTGACAAGGAAAAGAAGTCGAAGAAAAAACAGGTACATATTGTTTTGCATATGTTTATAGTATTTGATTACATAGGTAAAATATGAGAACTGTAGTTTATTTTTAATATGCCGGAACATCTGTTTTAAGTGAGACTACCAGATCACTGTTAAAAAACTCCTGTATTTTTCACATTGTCTTTGTTAGCTGGTACACATTGCTGATCCCTGCATGGTATGGAAAATTTAAAGATTACTTTGCCAGTTAAGAGATGCTGGGCTTTAGGTATTGAAGTTTGAGCCTATGTTATCAGCTATTTGACTTTAAGGGACGAGAAGCAAAGTTAGCCTGCTTGCAGTTCTTTTTATGCACAAATTGTGGTTGTAGGGAATGCTGAAGCAAGGATCTCTTTATGTCAGCTCAAGTATTTATCTTTAGTTTGAAAGCAAATTCACAGCTTTCAATTATTAACGTCATTAATGTAGTTTCTACACTGTATTAGATGATTGCCCTATTTTCTTCCCTTGCACCACCTAATTTTTTTTAAGAGATATCATCATCGAGCTTTTCTGGTTAAAGCTGCTAGTGAAGAAAGACAATATTATCCATGAGAATGTGTAGAAAGCATGTATTACGATAGCAAAAAGGAAAAGAAGAAATAACTGAAAATAGACGAAATGAAAGAGGATCAAGGAGAAATTCTTTAAACAACCCCAACCCCAACCCACCCACCGAAAAAAAAGGAGAGGATTAAGGAGAAATTAACAAGATGTGCTGAGACGGATTCAAAGTTGTAGATTTTGTCAACTAGTTTGTGCACAAACTCTTAACTGTCCATTGAGAGTTAGTGAAACATATTTATTCTTTTTGCCTCCTGAAGAAAGTGCTTTGTAGAATATATATTGTAGATGCACTTTCTCATTCTTACCTTGTATTTCAGGGTAAACAGAAAAAGAATAATCGGAAAACGAGGGATAAGGGAAGGGATGAAAAAACTTGTATAATTGAGCAAGAGAAGGCTGAACGAGATGGGTGTATTGTAGATGGAAATGACTGTGAGACTGAGGAGCCAGAGGCAGCACTGGAGAAACCAGATATGCTGGAAGATGGTTCAGATGTTTCTGATTCAGTTGATTGCGTCTCAGAAGTAAACCACGCTGACTTTGAAGACAGAGGCGCAAGTCTTGTCAACTGGGATACTGACACATATGAAATGCATCCTTCTATGGACACTAGCTGCCGTGGGTTAAATGGCCTTTCAGCTGCACAGAATAGTATTTCAGGAAGAAATCTTCCTGTTATGGATGATAGTTTGTCAACATGTTCTACAGTCTCAGTTCCTTCAGTGGCTATGAATGTGCCTCACAGAGGGGCTTCTTCAAACCATAAAAACCAGAAATCACCTCTCAGGTAACCTCCTTAAAATTTTTGGGTATCCATAAATATCTTTTATGATGTCTCTGGTTTTCTAATTGTTAATGTCTCAACTATTTAGAGTGGTAAACCGCAGAAGCAAGTCAACCAGTAATACGACTGACTGGGCTAGTGAAATACATAGGCAGCCACTAGATGCTCTTCCAGATACAAGGAAGCTAACTTATACAACTGTAAGTTATAGGGCAACTGGATCTGAGTCCCAGGCTGTAGCTCATTTGCACGAGCGGGATGTGCTGAAGCAGGTTTGTCATTTTCTCCCATTATGCATTCATCACTTACTCCAGTGGAATTGACTTGATTTCATCCTAGTAGAAAAGCTTCAGTGAGGAATGTGAGTTGTAACGCTCAAAAGCATATTCATGGCCTTTTTTTCTTTATTTTTTGAGGGGTGGGTGGGGTCTGTTCCTCTCTTTTCAGCAATCTCTTCGTGTTTGTTAAACAGAAAGAGGATGAAAAAAAAAAAACTAAATAATCTGCAGGCTGAGTATCCGGTTCTTCTTTCTCTTCTTGGAAAAAACCCCATGTATTCCTGAAATATTGAACCTGACTAGTTCTTTTGCTTTAAACCTAAGCTTTTTACCTTGTAGATGGAGGAGATATAGAAAGTTTGCCATGCTTGATTCATAAGATTCTATAATCAATATGCTTGATTATTCTTTCTGTTAATTGTCAATTTTTTTTAAATTTTAGAGGCAACTTCTTTACTGTGGATGTCGTGATTCGGTCTATGTTGTTTTTCAGTGAATTCCAACTTTCATGCTACATTTTCTTGTCTGCAGGAAGTTATGGTTTCACAGCAGAGAAAGCTGACAGAGCCTGATTCAGAGAAACCTCTCTTGCAGAAGCCACATGTCGTATCTCCTCCTAGAAGCCCTTTAAAAAGTGCAGCGTCCGCTGCTCAGTCGAAGTTAGAGCTGAAAGTCTCAACCACAAATGATCCAAACTCTGTTAAAAGATTGTCTTCGGACAGTTCTAAGCTGACTCATAAATCAACTACTTTGGCTAATTCAGCTGAAACTTCTGAGTCATTGAAGGCTGATCTTCGTAAAGGTATAGAACGACAAGTGGCAGAGAATCCCTCGGTGCATTCAGTATCTATTACACCTCAGAACGTCCAGTCTGATCAATTGATTGCCTCTGCAACAACAGAGAAGCCCAAATTACAAGTTCCTGCCCCGTCCAGACCCTTGAGTGCTCCTGCAGTACCCGTGCCTAGGTCTGCTGCCTCTGTTGTTTCCATGGTTCCAACGTCACCATTACTTGCTCGTCCAGTGAGTGCAGCAGGTCAATTGGACTCTGACCCTTCACCAGCAACCCACAGTTATGTTCCTCAGTCCTATCGAAATGCAATTGTGGGTAATCCTGTTTCTGGAACTGCGGCTGGTTTAAGTCAACCCTATTCTCCAAGTTCAATCATTAACTGTTCGCAGCCATACCCTCAATCACCTTCGCTGATTTCTGGACCGTTAATTTTACCACAGGGCTCTGAAAGGATGGTACCTAGTTGTATCAGACCAAATTTTTCATATGGAATGATGAGTCATGATACCATGCAGAATGGACTTCAATCGGACAGTTCCCAGAGGAACAGCAAAAGTATATCTCGGGATCATCCTTCTATACCAAACGAGTTTCAAAACTTGGATACATTCCAGCCTGTAACTAGAACCCATAACCACATCCCATCCGAGTTTCCATCCTGCACGTCTGGATGCCAGTCCCAGAGTACACTAGCTGATGAATTTCCACATCTTGATATCATCAACGACTTGCTGGATGATGAGCATGGAATTGGAAGGACATCGATGCCTACCCCAGGCTTTCAAAGTTATAGCAATGGGTCACATCTTCTGAATCGGCACTTCTCTTTCCCTGGTGATATTGGAATGTCTGCTGACTTAGGTCCTTCAACAAGTTCCAGTAGATTTGAGCGAACGCGGAGTTATCATGGCGACATCCAGCATGGTTTTTATGAAGGCCCTTTTGATAGTGCTAGGGATATGATTCCGCAGCCTAATCCACGATTTATGAGTGGGCAGATGGATGGGTTAGTACCAAACGAGTGGCAAATGATGGGTTCTGATCCATCTTTTCTTGGTTTGAGGACTGCAGAAAATGATCCCAGTTACCCATATCACATCCCTGACTACTCAAACATGTCCTCTGGAGTATATAGGCCTCCAAATGGTCTTTGATGACAAGCTATAGTTGGCTGTCTTCTGTTATAATAATGTATTAGAGGAGAGCATCCGGTATTTGGATAGTGAAAGTGAGGTGGTAATCCTCTGGCAAAGAAACATTTTGTAAAGAGTGATTCTGCCCCTTCTTGGTTTTATTAGCTTTCAAAAATGTGTCTTTTCTGTCACCCCAACTCTGGGGATTTGATGTTTTAAAACTTTAGCCTTGTCTTTTATCAAGTCGATTGGAAACTGTCAATGGGGAACACCACCTATCGACGCTTTCATATCTAGTGAAATTTCACTTGTCATCTCAGATCATATCCTAAAAGAATTAGAGCCATATAAAATGGACTAAAAGGAAGTACTTATCATTTACCATGCATTGACCAATCGGAATTTCATAATCTATATCATAAATAAGACTCTTTTTTTTTTTTTGTGAAATTTATTAATTTTTTTTGCTGGTCTAAATATCAAACCAAACGTAATTCTTTTCACTTTTATTTCCACGTATGCACTATGATAATCAAGCAAGTTACAATATATCTGCCAAAGTTGGTAGGTAATATTATGTATAGAAGATCATATTATACAGATACATTGTTAAAAAAAAGAATTTTCCTCTGTCAAATCATATTCTACTTATTTTAGTATGATCAATTCAAGTTTAAACGGTTAAAAAAAAATATTTTTTACTTAATTATATTTTCAGCATGCCCTCTTACCTATAGGTTTAGTTTTTTTTCACACGTGTAAATATGTATAAAGTTCCCGGGGCCACACTTGGCGGTGAGACACAAACCTCGTGACCTGCTTTGATGTACCATATTGAATTATATGATTAACTCATCAAATATATAAGCTATATTATGTGAAAATCACCCAAAATAATAAATATTAGCAGAAATAGCCATACGTGAGCAGAACGAGTAAAATACATTCGTTGGATACGATTTATGAATAACTTGCATTTTATGAATATTTAAGGTATTAAAAATGACATATTTTTATTTTTAATTACATATTCATTCTAACATTTGTAGTATAAAAAGTTTTTTCTCTATTTAACTCTATATTTAATACTACATTTTCAACCTAACATTCTTTGAAAAAATATTTTTTTGTGCCTAAGTCAATGTCTTTGGATTTGTAACAAATTTAAGGAATACCAAATCCAATCTTACACTACTTACATAGTCAAGTGAACACTTTTATACTACTCTTTCTGTCCCAATTTATGTGATATTTTTTGGATTTTAAGATTCACATCAATTTATTTTTTATCATAAAATTTTTATACATTTTAAAAATATTTTGAATTTATTAATTATTGTGACTTATAGTATTTTTTATGTAATTTAGAAATACATAAATTTAATTTCAAAAAAATTGAAGATTTCCTCTGTAAATTCTTGATCAAATTTAAACTATTTGATTCTCAAAAATCGAAAAATACCACATACATTTGGACAGAGAGAGTAACAAATTTGGCCAAAGTCAAATATAGAAATTAAAAAAAATGTAGTAGTAAGTCATTAGTTATTAAAACACGTTATGTGTTTATAGATATTCCTTGCCTATAAATAAACTCAATTATAACATAAATCTCACAATCACAAAAAACATAAAAAGGAATTATGAATTCCAAGAGAGGATTAATTTCATTATTTCTTATTATTGTCTCTATTATTTTTACCATAAATACCTTATTATTAGTAGTAGAAGGTGCAAGGCCTAAATTTGATATGGCTGAATTTTTACTAATGACATCGTTGCCAAGAGGTCCAGTTCCACGATCACGTTCTTCTCCTTGCACCAATATTCCCGGGCGCGGCCGCGGCGGTGGCTCTTGCTATTGAAAAAGATGGTTTCAAAATTTGAACTTTGAAAATTTGAAGTCGAATTTTACAATCTTATTCTTCTAGTCCTAGAACCTACATGTCTATCCATCCTCACGGCACACGATTTTCACCATTTGAACATGTGGATGTCGTTGTATACCAATAATATCTCAAGATAGATTCAGAATTTAAACTGAAAAGAAGTTGAGTTCCACGTGTAAATCATTAGATTAGTTGATTGATGATTATTGTATTCATTTGGTTAATTTCTTGTTCCATCAATCTTGGATGGAGTCAAAGATTCACTATTTTTTAGCTTTGGGGTATAATGAAATAAAGTAAAATGGCTCTTTAAACTGTCTGCGCTTTTTTCAATTGTGAAGTAGCAGTTAGTCAATGCAACTTTCGATGCTCATCATGGGTCATCCGGAAACAGTCACGCTATGTTTTTAAACATAGGGGTCAGACTGCATACATCTGACTCCCCTTATTCCGCAATATGCGGAAACATTTGAAGCATTGGGATAATATTGTTTTTGTTGTTGTTGTTTGTTTGGTTAATTTCTTAAATACAAGGTCCAAGTAGAAGTGATTGAATTGGAATAAGGTAAACTAATAAATTTTTTAATATATATAAAAGTATGGTGCATTCAAATTTTTTGAATTTTCTTTAGTCAATCCTAGCGTTGTGCATGATCGGTGCTTCATGGACTGCGGCGATGAAATATGTTGAAGAGTAAAAAAGTTTTACATTGATGATTAATGAGATGAGTGATTTAATTTTTGCATATGGATCAGGCCAAAGCTATTGAAATTCTTTCTTGGGTCATTGCAGATAGTTTGGTAAAGATTTTACGAAAAAATTGATCAGAAGCCATACCACCCAAAAATTCATAAGCCACAACTCTTATTCGAATACATATAGATGGGTGTTTTTAGTCAAGTAGTTCTACAATAATTTAATATTCAAGTGTAAGAAATAGATTTATTTGGAGGTAATATAGTAATTTAACAGTCAAATAGGAAGTTCATACTTTTATGTAAGATAAAAATTGATAGATATAGATATACACTTATTACATACGACTATACACATATTATACATAATGAGTGTATTTGGAATGAAGCAAAAAAAAATATTTTTCAAGAGAACTATATATAATCTAGCAAAATAACATGAATTTTCATATATATAATATCATATAATATGATATATTTTTTGGCATACCTAATGCAATATTTTACGCTGAATTGTATATTTTGGACATTTTTAATTTTGTTCATAAATTGCATTCTACGAATCATGTTTTATCATATCACTCTTCGTTAACCTTCTTTTTCCATTGATTTGTATTCATTTATAGACAATTAATTATTATACTTCTTTTCTTGTCATAATTATTCGCCAATTGTCATGAAAAAACAGTTCTTTATTTTTAAATCTAAAATTTATATCATAACAATGTCTGTTGAAGGGAAAAACTATCAAGACTATTGAAATTCTTTTTTGGGTCATTATAGACGATTTTATAAGGATTTTGATGAAAAATTGGCTGAAAGTTATATCATAAAAAAATCATACGCTAACATATGAAAAAAAAATTATCTAATTCTAGTATAGTGGTTCCTAAATGCTTAAAAATGCCTCGCAGATTAGGTCCGGCTATTGTAATCTTACTTAGATCATTACGATTGATTTTGTAAAGGTTCCGCAAAAAAATTAATTAAAAGCCATTGCATTAAACGTTTCATGATCGGACAGACATTCAAAATGAAGAAAATCATCTAATTCATGTTAAGTGGCAATAGAGAAAATCCCTCAATTCTTATTAAATAACCCCTAAATATTAAAAGATACTCTATAAAACAAGTCAAATCTATTTTAAATATCTATCTTGAAATTTAAATAATTCAATTATTTTGTATAATACATTTTTTCATAAAAATTAAGTATAGCATGAAATAAAAGTAGTATCTTTAAATTTTATTGTCATCTCTCATCATAAAAAATTAAATTAAATTAATTTTATTGGTATTTGAACATACATAATTCCAACCAATAGTTGCTTATTGAACTCTTCCAAATTATAATGTTTTCAATGTCATGCAGTCAATGTTGTTTATTTTCAAGAAGCTTTAATATTACTCTATCATTATTTCATTTATCAAAATCAAATTATATAAATTTTAACTAATATTTTAAGATATATTTTTTCATTGTATTAATTATAAGAAGGATTACAACTTATAATATTTATCATATAATTTTTAATTATTTAAATTTTAAAATATTAAATTTAATTACTATAATTTAACTTTAAAGTTTAATAACAGTAACATCAAAAAGTAAAACAGTAATAAATCAAAACGAATAAAGATAGTACTCCTTTTGTCTCATATTAACTGAATTTATAAGATAATATACATATATTAAGAAAAATATTTAAAGACAAAATTTACATCCTACTTTCCAATATTGTCCTTCATAAAATCATAAATACATAGTGTAATTGATTTTCTAGAAAATATAAAAGTTTAATTAATGCAAGGGCAAATATGAAATAAGTTTTA
>JAOTQJ010000111.1:23681428-23692179 GCA_025642045.1 Solanum sejunctum | reverse complement strand
TAAATACATAGTGTAATTGATTTTCTAGAAAATATAAAAGTTTAATTAATGCAAGGGCAAATATGAAATAAGTTTTAGACATTTATCTTGAACTTTGAAAAATTTAACTATTTTGAACCTTAAAAAAATATTTAAAAATTTATATTATTATGAGACGGAGAAAGTATTACTTACTAAAATCAAATAATATTTTTGTTTTAAAATATTAAATTTAAACTATATTTTAATTTAATTTTAAAAATTAACCAAATTCTCTCTCGAAACACCTTATATATCATATATCGCTGTACGTTTTCTCTCCAAGTCAAAAGTGCAAACTCGATTCTGCACTGTAGAGCCCCCAATGGCGACATCCAAATTCTACACTGAAAATCAGCAACCAAAATCAAAGGTTCTGTATTTAAACTACAGGCGATTGCCAGCAGCAATCTTTTCGAAGGACTGTTGGGATTGGGACAGTATGTTGGCTGTATGTAAACTTACAATGGTTGGAAAATTCTTTATACCGAAACCGAAGATGAGTAAAATCCGTGTTAGTTTCAGGGAGAAAATCCCTCTTAAAGGGGCAGTGAAAATTAGGTCTTACGATTCTTACCATGTGTTTCTCGATTTCACCAGTGAAGAGGATTATGAATCTGTTTTGTTGAAAGAAAGGGTTTTTGTTGCTGGTGCAGTCATGGTGGTTTCTCGGTGGACACCCGAGTTTCATGATCAATTTGTGAGTCTAGCTGATGCTTTAATTTTATTAATGGTGTTTTTTTGATTACTCAGTTCTGATATCAGTAATAGGTTTTATCTATTTGGTATGAAGAAAAACACCCTTTTTTTTGGGTATTTGATAAATAGACAGAAAATATAATCTCTGTATATATAGACAAACACTATAGGGTTGACAGGGTCGTGAGAGAAAGGGCTGAGAGGTGGGGCAGGGGGATGAAGTGGGGCATGAAGGTTGAGTAGGAGGTTGGGTGGGGTGAGTTTGCAGTGTGGGCAGGGGTGGAGGCACTATGTCCTGTGGCCTGTGGAACTGAGAGGTGGGGTAGGGGTAGTCTATGAGTGCAATGGCGAAGTCAGAATTTTACTATGGGAGTCTAAAATACGATGAAGTAAACACACAAAGAAGTCAATGGGTTCAACATCTACTATATACATATATAATCCTTTTTCTTTAACTATATACAAACAATGTAATTTTTCTGCCAAAGGGCATGAACCCCTCGGCGCTACCAGGCTCAACCCTTGAATGGGTGGGAGGTGGGGTGTTGGGGTTGGGCTTGACTAAGAGGTAGGGGTAGGGGGAAGATGGAGTAGACACTCAACATTATCTTGAATTTGTGAGTATTGCTGGTGCCCTCCTAGAGGGTGGGTTGTAGCCTCGTGAGAGGAAGGGATGAAAGGTCGGGCAGGTGGGTTGTGGAGGAGGGCGACAAAGTGGGGCACGTTGTGCTAGTAGGAGGTGTGGTGGGTTGGGTGAGTGTACAAGGTGGCTAGTGGTGGAGGCACTGTGGCTTGTAGGAGTGAGAGGTAGGGTAGGGGTAGGCGATGAGCGCAATGACAGAGTTAGAATTTTTACTAAGGAGTTCAAAATAAAAAGAAATTGAAAGGGCTCAACATCAATTTTTTTTTTAAATATATATATATATATATATATATATAAATTTCTTTAATTATGTATAAACATTGTAATTTTTCCGCCAAAGGAGATGAACCCCTCGACCTTACTTAGATCTGCCCTTGAATGGGTGGGAGGTGGGGTGTGTGTGGAGTTGGGGTTTGGATTTCGCCAAGAGGTAGGGGTGATGGGGGTAAGGATAGAGAGTAGGCAATTAACGCTATCTGAATTTGTGAGGTGTTGCTGGTGCTCTCATGGAAGATGGGGTCATGGGAGAAAGGGGTGAAAGGGGTGAAAGGTGGGGCAGGTGGGTTGTGGAGGAAGGCGATGAAGTGGGGTAGCAGTACCGGGTGGGGTGAGTCTTCAAGGTGGCTAGGGGTGGAGGCACTATAGCCTACGGGAGTGAGAGGTGGGGTAGATGTAGTCGATGAATGCAATGGCGAAGTCAGAATTTTCACTAAGGGGTTTAAAATACAAAAAAATAAACCCGAAAAAAGACCAAGGAGTTCACATCGACTATATATATAATCTTTTATTTGTAAATTTATATATAAATAATATAATTTTTCCACCGAAACCCCTTGGCCCTACTTAGATCTGCCATGAATGGGCGGGTAGTGGGGGTGGGGGTGGGGGGTATGTGTGAGGTTGGGAATTGGGTTTGGCCAAGAGGTAGGTTTAATAGGAGTGAAGATGGAGAACAGACAATCAACATTATCTTGAATTTATGAGTGTTGTTGGTGCCTTCATGGAGGGTGGAGTCGTGACCTCATGGAATGAATGAGTGAAAGGTGTGGCTGGTGGGGCTGTGGAGGAGAGTGATTAAGTGGGGCATGCAGTGTGAGTAAGGGGTGGGTTGGGGTAGTGTGCAAGGTGGCTAGGGCTAGAGGAACTATGACCTGTGAGGGTAAGAGGTGGGGTTTAGGTATAGAGGAGTCAGGATTTTCACTAGGGGTTCAAAATATGAACATGTAAACGCATGAAGCTATGGTAAATAATGTAATTTTCCACCAAAGAGGGCTCATGTGTTTGGATGAACTCTTTGAACCTACATGACTTGCCCCTGGATGGGTGGGAGGCGGAGTGTGTTTGGGGTGGGGAGTTGGGTTTGGTCGATAGGTAGGGATAATGGGGGTGAGGATGGAGAATAGAAAATCAATAGTATCATGAATTTTGAAGAACTTGTTTTCTTAAAATTTTTTTATCAGAATCTTTTGACTATCAAACATAAGAAAGTTGGAACGTCTCCTCCATACCAAATACACCTTCCATTGAACTTATTTGACTGGACAAGATGTTAAACATGTCTCTACATCTGTATAGTTTTGTCACAATACTTTTGAAACTAGTGGTATTACATACGGAAAAAAATTGTGTTGCTATGAAAATGTCATTGAAGGTAAATGAAAAGCTTAAGTTAAAATTATTGTCATATTTAGAAAGGATTATTGTTTGTTGAACAAACTTAAACGGAAATATGATTACATAAACTTGTAAAGAAGAGAGTAAAATATTTGTTTTCAATCAAGGAAGGGTAAAGTATTTTGGTCCCAAGTGTAGTTAGGCATTGTTGCTTGTGGGATTTTTATTTTTAGTAAGGAACTCAACATATATGAGTTTGAAGTTTCACCAAGTGTAGTCCCTCTCTAGCTGTGGCGGAACCATGAATTTATTGAAGGAGATTACAACAACATACTCAGTGGAATCCCACAAGTGGGGTCTGGGAAGGAGATTCCTGAAAAAAAATGTGTCACACATGAGATGAGAACCTGTGACCAAAACAACTTTTGAACCCTTTTTACCACTTTTTCCTTATATGAAGAGCAATTATACCTTTGCTTGGAAATGTTATATTGCAATTATAGGAGATGATGAACCGAAAGAACTTTTTGTCCGAGCTTTAGCATTTATAGGTGTTGCACTATTTTTGGAGTGAAAACTGTGGTTTTGGCTTTTAGTTGTAGGCACCATTAGTGTAGTTTCTATGATGTATTAGATAATTGCATATGTAGCTATTGTACTGTCTAGCTCTTACTTTTATTGGGGATTTCATCGTTGAGCTTGATTGTAAAGGTTTCTTTATGCAAAAAGGCGGTAATCATTGGGAAAGTATGTAGTAGTACTGCAATATAGAAATCTATCAACCAACAAAGTTGATGCAATATAGAAGAAGTAAAACGTTGTTAAATCATCTGACATTCTTGGGTACCTGCCTAAAATCAAAGATCTAAAAAATTATATGATCAAATCAAAGAGAGGTAAAGAGTAAATCGACTATGCTGGCATAAATTTTAATGATGTAGCCTTTTGTCAACCAGTTCCTGCTGAAGCTTTTGTTCACAGTTTTTGTTTTGAGTTCCATGGAGCTTAGTGAAAATTCTTGTTCTTTTTGCCTCTGTAAGAAAGTGAATAGTGTGTTGATGTAATTTTTCATGGTTACCTTGCAAAGCAGAGAGGAGAATTTGGTGTTGTGGAGCTAGCTAATACCACAAAAAATGAACATATTGGTGCTGGACATGAGTGCGGGACAGAAGAGTCTGATTCAGTAGATTGTGTCCCAGAAGTAACTCATTCTGATTCCGAAGATGGAATTTCAAGTCCCATCAAGTGTGAAACCTCTAAATTACGTTCTTCTGTGGGAATTAGTTCTGGTGGGTTTAGTGGCCTTTCATCTGCTCCATGCGGGACTGCTGGAAGAGTTCCTTCTGTTATGTATGAAAGTTCATCAATGTGTCCAACTGACTCAGTTCCTTTAAGGGGGACTTGTTTGAACAACAATAATCTCAAGTCATATAGCAGGTCACCTTTTCTGTTATTCATTTTTGGCATCCAGATTTGAATATCTTTTGAAAATGTCTATGATGGTTCTAATTCCTGATGCTTGGACTTTTCAGAATGTGGAATTATGGAAGCAAGTCAACTAGTGAAGCAACTGATTTGGCTTGTGAAACACTTAGTCAGCCATTATATGCTCTTTCAATTGTCGAACACCATGAGAATCAGAAATCAGGACCTCCAATGGAAGTGCGACATTCTAACTATATGGGATACCCAACAGTAACCTTTCCCAGGAAGTCTGGTGAAAGCTTAGTATCCGATTATAAGCTCACTTTGATTGGGAATTTCTCCTACAGGAGGCCAAAAATGAAACAAATCCGAGCTGATTTCAGAGCACAGAACCCTCTAAACGGCCAAGTAAAGATTAGGCATTGTACTTATCGGCAAGTATTGCTTTTATTCACCAATGAAGAGGATTACTACACTGTTTTGTACAAGAAAACATTCATTCTTGCTGGTGCCCTCATGCAGATTTCCTGGCCGTCTCCAGATTTCCACCACGAAGCAGTAAGTGCTTTAAATCCTGTTTGGGTACATCTATTGGTTTTATCATGGCAGCTTTTCTAATAGGAAGCTCTGTCATAACCGGTGGCTCCCATCGGAAAAGCTTTAGCTGTTGTCTTTTGCATGTCTATGGTTTTTGATTTCGCGGATATGATATCTGAACTTTTTCTCTTTACAATTTTACTCATATATTTATGCGAGGATACCAAGACACTGTTCTGCAAGAGGTTTTGTCTATTAGAAGACTTACTACAAAAACCAGACTTAAGGAGCTCTTAGTGTCTGAGCTCTAGTATTTAGTTTTGGTGTAATATCTTTGGTTTGGATATGTTGTTTTGATTTTTTCTTTAAAGCTAATATACCACCAGGGATAGTACCTTGGTGGCTTATTCTATTAATAATGGAATAATAGTAACGAAATCTCTAATAGGAAAGCATAAGTAAGGGATTCCAGGCCTTACCTTATAGTAGTGTTGTCAAAGGTGCACTCAACCTCTGAAGCGAGGCGAAAACATGTTGAGCGCTTCACCTCGCTTTATGGCTGCTTCAGTGTCTTTATCAAGGCTCTAAGACATACTTTTCCTTGCCTATGAGTGCAATGCTTTAGATGCAACACTAAACAATTGATAATTTACTTTATCATAAAAAATTTCGATTTCTTATTCATATATTTGTTGTTCATTGTTTATGTTTATGATCTTTATCTGGGACTACACATTACATATTTGTATATTTTCACCATTCGAGGCCCATGCTTTAATTGCATGTTGCGCTTAAAGCCTCAAAAGACCTTATAGCTTTTCTGCGAAAAGCTTTTCGGTTTAAGCACACTACCTAATGAGGAATCATAGTAGCTTGGTGGCTTATTGCTTTAACTGTTGGCATCATAGTGTAATTTCTGTGTGGTTTTCGACAATTGCATATGCTGCTTTTGTACTTCGTAGTAGAGTTGTCAATACGGCTGGCTCACCCTATCCGGGCTAGCCCTTATAGGCTTTGGAATTTGACAGGCCAGGCCGGGCTGATCCTTTTTTATGGGCTAGAAAATAGCTAGCCCAACCCATTTATACATGGGCTGTGGCCTTTGTCGGGCCTCCGCATTTTTATTCTTATATTTTTTTAATAAATTTTTAAATTAAATTATAATTTAAACATATTAAAATAAATAGCAACAGAAGAATATTACATAATATTAGTGTTACCATTACTCCCTCTGTCTATCTTGTGCACTATACTCTTTTGAGATGTATCCAACAATACGTGTCCACTTTATGAAATCAAAATATAATTTCAAACTTAATTTTTAGTTTATCCTTATGATTAATTATAGTAGTTATTTTCTTGTTACATTTTCCAAGACATTGTAAATGTTATATTCAAAAGATGATTTAGTAAAATTATTCATATTATTTATTGTTTCTTAATCCCTGTGCCAAATCAATAAGGGATAAGTAAAGATAGACAGAGGGAATACATATTATAAAAACATAATTTGTATCTAAGTTTTAATATTTAAAAAATCTTAAATGAATTTTGACTTTGGACTCTTATTATTTTTAGTACTCTTTTTATTTTTATTTTTAATTATTTTTTTTATTCGATCCACGGGCCGGCCCAACCCATATTGCAAAAGCCCCACAAATCAGCAGGTTTATGGCTAGGCTAAAAAGCCATGTTTTAAATGGGTTCCAAAAATCGTAACCCAGCCCTGATAAATCACAGGTTAGGCCAGACCGGCCCAACGGGTCTAGCCCATATCGATGGCTCTACAGTTCGTAGCTATTTTTATATAAATTTGTTATCATTGAGCTTTACTGATAAAAGGATCTGTTTATGCAGAAACAAAATATTCCTCCTGATTTCAGATTAAGTGATGCAAATCCTGTTAACTGGAGCACAGACACCTCTAAGCTGCATCCCTGTATAAATGGCCTTCCAGCTCCTGCTACAGATGAGAAGCCCATGTCACTACAACTGCCTGCCGTGTCCCAATGCTTGAGTGTTCCTTTACTACATCCACCATTACCATTACTAGCTAATTCAGTAAGCGTAGCTAGTCGATTGTGTGCTGATCGTTTAACAGCTACGGGCATTTATGTTCCTCCGTCTTATCCAAAAGGAATTGTGGACAGTCCTAGTTTTGGAAGAAATGAACAAGCTGTCCGTGGAAACACCTTTCCAAGTCCTGGCCAAGCCGTGAATCGGCTCAATCTTGCTCAGCAGCATAACCAACTCAATTTGTACAAAGAACCAAATATGACTTCCAGGATAGCACAATCACAACCACCATCAACAACCTCAGTAAGTGGCACTACCAGCTCAATCCGATACGGAGAATGTCTCAGGAATCATGCTGCAAGCATGGGAGGACATGCTGTCGATGGATGTAGAGAATTCATGCCCAGTGGAGAAGGGGGGACCCCTGGAGCCCTGAAATGTGCAGCTTGTAGTTGCCACCAAAATTTTCACAGGAAAGAGATTGATGATCACCAACAGATGGCTGACGTTGGGTCACATTCTACATTCAGTCAGCTGAGAAATAATAGCAGTTGTGGCAGTATACAAAAACTAGCCCCGCTTTCTCTTCCTACGCAACAGCTGCAGCAGTATCATCATAATTTCAGTAATAGCTGTTCTCCTAGTTCATTGGTTAACTCTTTAGAGCTTATTTCTCAACCACCCTCGCCTAAATCTAGACAGGGCTTGGAAAGAATAGAACCTAGTTCTATTCAACCAAGCAATTCATATGAAATGGTGAATCATGATACCATGCAGATTGGAAAGCAACGGGAGTATTCATGGAGGGACAACAACAGAGCCCCTGATAACATTCCGTTGGAGTTTCCAGCCTGCTCGTCTAGGTGCCAGTCCCAGAGTGTATTCACTGATGAATTTCCACATCTTGACATCATTGACAACTTGCTAGGCGAAGAGCATGGAACTGTACAGACTTCGATGTCCAACTCAGGCTTTCAGAGCTTGAGCAATTGATCATCACACCATCAGACTGCGCGTTTCACTTACCCGAGTGATATTGGTAGGTTTACAGCTCTAAGTCCCTCAACAAGAAGTTCTTGTAAACCAGAGCGTAGTCGCTCTGGTCTTTAGATGTGGCGTACTGGTTCTGTCCTTCTCTGTCACCTTTGCCATCATCCCTGATATGGGTTGGTATTTCATTAAGCACTGAAGTCTGTTATAGCTCCTTTTTGTGTAAATGTTATATATTAGATACTGTTTATGTGATTAAGGTAATCCTTATGCATTTTATTTAGACTTAATATTTGCTTACAGCTTAATATGGTCAAAGGAAGAGCAAGGGTGGATCCACAATATCGGATGTGGGTTTTCGAGAATCTAGTAGCAACTTTTGTCCAGACCTTGTATTTAAACCGTGAATCCTTTGAATATATAAAAATTTGAGTTAGGAATGACCAGTACCAAGAAATTGTTGGTTCTAGTAAGTGAGAATTGTTAAAGTGGTTGAGTATCGAGCGAAAGACATTGTTGGCTCCTGGGAATTACTTATTAGTTTGAGATTGTTGGGAGCTCATAAGTTTAGAATTATGAATCCTTAGTTCGGGTTTACGTGAGATTTGAAGGTTAAAAGTGCAAATCTACATTTTCTAATATTTTCTATTGCTACTTGTTTGATGGTAATTTTTTTCCCTTCAATTTTCGAGTGTGGCTTTTCCTAAAAATTGCAAAAATTGAAGCAATATATAAATTATATTTTTATTGTCTATATACTATACTACGTTTACTTATGTTTTGTAACAAATAAATGATTATGTGAAAATAGTATAATTACCGCTATAAATTTATAATTAGTGATACTAGTAAATACGAGTATTTGTAATGAACACCCTATAAAATGCTGCTATCAAATGCAATGACATTAACTCAATTTAAATAAATATTGTTGCTAAAACAAAATTTATTCTTCAGTCTATCTTTACTTATCCCTTTTGAATTGACATAAGAATTAAAAAGTAGTAAATAATTGAAATAATTTGCCAAATCACCCTCTAAATATAATAAATACAATGTCTTAAAAATATGAAGAAAACTGACTATAACTAATAATAAGAGTAAATGAGGGTAAAATTATCTTTGATTTTATAAACTAAATAAGTATTGTTGGATATCCCAAAATATTCTAGTGGACAAACAAAGATGGACAAAACGAGTATCCACTAAATGTTTCTTTTATTGTAGTGCCATCTTATTAAGGACTTAATTGGCTATAATTATCTACTCAAATACTAATCAAGTCAAAAACAAACAATCAAACAAATTAAATGCAATATGATCAAGCGACATTTTATTTATTTACTATGTTGAAATAGTTAAGTACACTATTGGACTAATATTCCATTTCAGCAGTTGAAGCAGACACGTCGATTGACAACTATCTACTTAAACAAATAGCTGAAATAGATATATCGTCCAACAGTTGCCTACTTCAGCTGCTTCCTTTTCCTTATCCTAAGCTTCCCCATAACAACAAACTTCCATCTCAGGAATAAATCTAACAGTGAGGTCCAAATTAAAATAAAGTAAAACTCTACCACATACATGATCTGTTGGTCCATACATAAAAGGGTATACAACATAAACATTGGCTCCAACTATTTTTTTTTAACACTCCATGATGGTTTCCCAACAAGTTCAGGCCATGACTTCTTTCCTATAATGATATAGGAACAAAAAATATAATTATCAAAACATATAAACTAAATTTGTGAAATTAAGTATACAACAAGAAAGGGTAGAGAACATATTAAAAGGTAAAAATGTAATGTTTTCATATAGAAAATTTAGGAAGTTCTTACTATTTCGATGAAAAAAATATATTTTCCATCATGTATATTTCCCGAACGATGAAATAAGTGAGAAAAATATATTCTATAACACAACTTTTTCACATGATAGAGAAATGTTTTTGCTTATAATTGATGAAAATTCAGGCAGAAAATTTAAACACTTAATGATTCAATATATTCGTAATTTGAATAAATGGAATACTTTAGGTGTAATAATTCGGCATATAATTCTATAAGTGAATTTTTCTGAAAGGGTAGAATATAAATAACCTTATTTTTATTTTATTATGATAGAAAGACTATTTTCAAATAAGATAATAATAATATTTCAAAGCATGCATATTAAAAAGAAAAGGGAAATTGAACCTTTGCAAACAGGTGATTCCACTTGGTTTTCTTTCTCATAACTCAATAACGCGCTGTTAGAGGTTGAAACACTGCAATTAAAATACATAATTAGTAACTAAACTTATTTGAGATATCACATATTTTGTAAAGGATATTCATAATATAATATAATATTTCATATATGTAAAAAGATTAGATTTTTTAATTGATCATCCTTCATTTATTATCATATATTGCCACTACAAAATAGAAGTTTATTAATAAAAAAATATTGAATTTCTCCGTTTTTAGGGCTTGATTGATTCAAGAATTCTAATCATTACAAATTACTATCTCATGGAGATAAGAGACTGTTTTCGAAATACCCTCATCTGAAATATTAATCATAAAAATACTAGATATGAAACTATTAGAATGACCAATAAATAAATATATATAGCAACAATAAAAGTAATAAAATAAATGAAAGACAATAACAATACAATATATAACGATGCGACTATTAATTTACTAAAACGTAAGATTTCTAACCTTTTACTCTAATACATAGCTTGTGAACTCTAATACATAGCTTGTGAAATTTTCGTTGATTATGTTATTGTTGCTACTGCAGAACTAGACAGAAT
>JAOTQJ010000111.1:23657792-23669801 GCA_025642045.1 Solanum sejunctum | reverse complement strand
TCTTTTTGCCAAATAAAGTTCACGAGTTATTTCATCTCATACGCATTTCATTATTTATGTAACGTACTCTTTTCATTATCATATTGTCTTGTATGATTATCTATATGTCACATGTTACATCTACAGTCCTACAGCTCCAATATTCAGTCCTACAGCTCCAATATTATGACCAACAAAAGAATCATCTCAAAAGTAATTGAAAGATAAAGTATATTGTTTATTGATGAGTGGTAGCCCGAGGGGTGGAAGAATCACCTAGTCAGGGACGATCCTATCACGAGGGTAGCTCGAAGGGTTAAGGAAGAACCTAGCCAGGGACGATCCTGATATAGATTTACCACTGATGGTCATTTGTATTACATGTTGTGCACAGATTATACAGTAAAAGTAAAGTAATATAAAGAACATAAAGTACATGATCCCAAAGTATTACCAAACGTGGTCTCTTATCCTACACCAGTGCATAGTTTCATTTGAGTTGTTACTTTATGTATAGTATTTCCTACCTTACATATTCAGTACATTATCTCGTACTGACGTCCCTTACGAGGGACCTGCATTTCATGCTGCAGGTACAGGTGCTAGTAGATCTCTCCAGAGGAGTACAGGATATTTAGTTACTGATACCAAGTCCAGGTTGTTTCGGGGCTTTGTTTGTGTCTAGGGCTTATATGTTTGTATTGTATAGTTAGTCGAGGCGGGGCCTTTCTCGACCCTTATCAAATACTTTTCCCTTATCTAAAGGCTTTGTAGACTGCATAAATTAAAGTGTGGTCATGTCTCGTACCTCAGACAATATGGCTCTAACGGCCTAGCGATATGCATTTCCTTTTGGCTTGTTATTACTATTTACTTTCTTAAAGGCACGTTGAAGGTAGAAATCCCTTGTAATATTTATAGAACGCGCATAGATACACTTGATAGAAACATGCTAAATTAGTAGTTACTTTCTACTTTTTAATTTGTCAAATTAACTTCAATTTCAATTAATAATAATTTAAAAATTGACTTTGTAAAACTATCGGTATCTCATGGAAATTTCAAACTTAAGCTAATTAGATTATCTAATAAATGAATATCACCTATATTATCCTGAAAACATTGAACTTTACTGTCAAACCATGGTCATCAGCAGACTGTACTCACTCGAATAGTCATTCAAATCCTAAAAATATTTAGGTAAATTACAATATACGAAGGGCGGCTCAACCCTACAGTCACGCCTCAAAATCAACCAAAAACCTCCAAATTCAGTTCGCTCAAATGCGAAAACATGAATTAAAAAAAACAATAAATTCGAAGCGAAAGCAGATGAAGGAGAGGTGGAAGGAACGATGGAACTTACAGGTGAATTCGTCGGAGAGAGATTCCAGACGGCGGAGCACGGTGGCGATTTAATTGACTTCGACGATCGATTTGTGCACGAGAGATTTTATTGGGCCTAATGAAAATATTTGCACCGAGGTAGATTGATGGGCTGCTCTTTCGGTCCACTAAAAAATTTTCAATATTAAAATATAATTAAACAAATATTTAATTTTAATTTTAAATTAAATTAAAATAAATTTTTATGATTTTTCACAATATACTTACTATTTCATATTTATTTTGAAATTTAATTGATTAAATTACACATACTAGTAGAGTTATTCAAAATCGAACTAAAATTGATTATTCGAATTAAAAAAAGTTATAGGCTTATCAATAATAAATTATTAATTTAATATTTTTGATAATAGTTTAAATTTTTTTATTATTAAATTATTAATTTTTAATAGTTTTAGATTTTTTCTTAATAAGTTAATCGATAATTTGATAATAAATTAAATAAAATACATAAAATTCTTGATAGTTTCATAGTTTTACTTTTTATTTTTTCAAACTTTCAACTATTCTAAAATATGATAATATTTATTTTTGAGCAAAATATAATTTATCAACTAGGGTGTATGATTCATTTGATTTATTACCTTAAAAAACTTTATCAAATTTTAATTGCTAAATTGATAATGATCAATAATTAATAAATAACTCGTGCCTATAATTTATTTGATTTGTTATGTTAAGAAACTTTTATAAAATCTTAATAATTAAATGGAGATCAAAGCATACATTATAAACAAATTAGAGTGCTATTTCAGTCCCAATAACAAACACAAAAATCAAAACAAAAATGATGGCTTTGAGATTCTCTCTTTTTCTCTTCATCTTTTCTCAGTACTTCATCTGTGATTTTCCAGGAATATTTGGTCATGATGAAGACATGACAATTAAAACCATGGAGGAATTTTCTGGGTACTCAATTCATGAACCTAACAAGCCCAATTCCTTATCTTCTTTATCTGTCAATTCTGAAACTCTGCAGAAACAGGTAATTTTAGCAAAAAAAAAAAAGTAATCTTTTTGTAGCTTTCTTGGGTGTGTGTTCTTGAATTTGTTATAAAGACTGAATCTTTAGTAACAAAAGATGTAGTTCTTGTGAAATCTGAATTGGGTTTTTGCTTTTATATTGAAAAAAACAAAGAAAAATGATACAGTAGTGAATACTAAATACATGGAAGGAAGAAAGAAACTGTGTTTGGTTTGCTGGAAACATTGGTCTGGAAAGTATATATAACTTCTATAATACTACTTTTTATTTGTATTTGTATAATGTTGGTTCGAGATGAGTTTAAATGGAGTAACTGGTTTGTGAGGATTCATATAGCTTATCCCGAATGAGACGAGCTTAAATGGAGTAACTGGTTTGCGAGGATTCATATAGCTTATCTCGAATGAGACGAGTTTAAATGGACTAATGTGGTCAATGAGGATTCATATGGCAGGATTTATTCAAAATTGCTTTTCAAAAAGTGCTTTTAGGGGAAAAAGATATTTTTTTTTAGCTTCTGCCACTCAGGAGAAGCACTTATTTTCTCTCAAAAGCTTGGCCAAACGCCTCACTTTTTTAAAATAAGCACTTTTGGCCTCCCAGAAAATTGATCTAAACAGGCTAGGAGTCTCATTTTAGTAAGCATAAAAGAATTGTGTAACGTTCACTTTTTTCATCAACATTATTGGACTGTGATTCTGTGAAGTTATTATTGATGAAATATGGGAGGTAATTTCAACTGCTATGTAATATTAATCTTTGTTCCGAGAAAATCAATCAAATGCAGCTCAAAATGCACAACAGAATGGGAAAAAAAACAATCAAATGCAACTCAAAGTACACAACAGAATGGGAAAAAAAGACTTTTTTTGTGTTACAGACGGATATCCTTTGTGATTGCAATTTTTAGTATTAAGTTTATAGCACCTTACTTTAAGTGTAATGCAATTTGGTTGAATTTAAAGTGTGATTTGTAACTGTTTGCCTTTTCAAGTACATGAGAAAAGTGTAAACTGTCATCGTCTTTTTTGTGATGTTATGTTTGAGAAAGACAGGAACTTAAATAAACTGAAAATTCCGGAGGATATATTATGCATTTGGATCGCCTGTTTTATTTGGTAGGAATGTTGTAGCTGCAGCCTGTATGTGCTATAATTTATTCCAATTGTTATCATATTAAGTGCAATGTTATTTGAAATCTTATCTAATAATGGTTTGTTGCTTGTGTCGCTCTAGATAGATGAGCTAGCTTCTTTCTCGGATTCGCCTGCACCTTCAGTCACTAGGATCCTATACAGTGAGAAAGATGTATTAGCAAGGAGGTATATATATACACACTTATAAGAACATTTTGCTTATTTGCCGTTAAATAAAGCCTAGATGATCAGCTTGTGCTATTGTTATGGTTCAGAGTTGAGAACTGAGTTTAAAGTTGAGCAAATGTGATCTTGAATTTAGAGTTGGTGTAGTCCATTCAGTACCTTCAGTGGAAAAAAATTGAACTGTCTTCTCTCTTCCTCTAGTTTGAGTAATCATGAAAGAAGACAGGTAATCATATGTATGACCTGGTACCATGCAAAATGTACTTGAAATATCGCGCGGCGCCATTTCTTATATCAATATTCTGTGACAGGAAGATCATGCTCTGCCAAAGAAATTTGAAATCAAACTACCTCAAAAGAACTCCTTTTATCCTGATAATTTAGCTAGAGAAACTGTTGTTTTCAGCCTTAGATTTTAAGCTATGAAAATGTGAAACTTTTGAGAATGTTAACTGGGTCCAGCATAACTTTTTGGGTTTTGCGATACACAACAAATGGGCTTTACCAGTGTTGTGAAAGGCGATCGCCTTGTTGCCAACGGCGAGAGACGAGGCGAGGCGACCCTTCATCGTCTTTTGCTTTGTGGCAAGGCGATCTTCAAAAGGCGACGCCATAGCGACAATGGAGACAAAAGGCAAGAGGCGACAAAGGCGAGAAAGGTGTCTCCTTTTGTATTTTCTTTAAAAAAAGCGACTAATTTAGGATTTTTTAAAAGTTAAAGGTAATTTTAGGATTTTCTTTTCAAATTTGCATAGTTGCACTCGTAGACTTAGAGTGTGACTCCAACCAAATGACCCGACTAGACTTCTCCAGTGACCGGCCAAACTTTTTTAGAGACTCCAAAGTCCAACAAATACAGCTTTCTTCTTCTCTTCTTCAGATTTCATCACCTGAAATCTCCTTGTGTTTCTTTTTTATCATTCCTCTTCAGATTTTAGAGTTACTTCTACCTCTATTTTTTCCTTACTATTGCCTTTGATTTTGTTTTTTTCTCATTCAAGTTCTAGACTTTTGGTATCTATTATCTATTTTCAATTTTTGAATTGAAATGTTTGCTAATATGTTATTGAGATTGAGATTTTGATTATTTATATATGCAATTAAATATTTTATTTTTTGGTATTAATTGATGTTGTATTTCAAAAAGGCGAGCCCCTCGCCGCTCGCATCACCTTATGGCGAGGTAGAACTTGGTCGCCTTTCGCCGTCCAAAACACTGGGTTTACTTGACTAACCAAATAGAAAAGACATTTTTAAGGAAGTAAACGTTCTATGGATAAGATACAAGATAGAAGAAAAGTGGAGAAGTCCCGAACTAAGGGCTCACCACAATAAAGCTACTAGTCTTGGACGCCGAAAACCAGCCTCGAGCCAGTGGAGGAGTGCCTGTACCTACATGGTTAACTCATGCAGGTTCCAGTTTGGTGAGATTCTATAGGTGTATTTAAGGCAGTGTAGTTGAGTTCCAGTTTGGTGAAATTCTTATAGGTTCCTTCTGTATGCTATTATTAGACTTCCAGTTTGATGTGTAAGCAATTTGTTGTTTTTCCTGATTTATATCATTCAATTTTTTTTTTGCACTATTGTTCCCTTGTAAAATTTCTGACTTGTTGCTCGTATATCTGTATGAAATGCATATTTCTTTCTTGATCAATTTCATAGAAGTAACATTGGAAGCATTTCTGTTACTTCTTAGTAAGTAATAAAATAAACGCATATGGTTTACTTGTTTGCTCATTTATCATGCAGGTATATTAAAAATTTGATGGAACTTTCTGGTCTCTCTGTCAGAGAGGATGCTGTCGGGAACATTTTTGGTCGGTGGTAAGTATATATCATGATGCTTTTCTCCATCCATTGTAAAGCATAAGTTTTCTAATACCTATGTATTACTCAAGTACATCAAATGTTTGACCAAATTTCTGTCTCCTGGATTCAGAAAAGGTGAACTTTGATTATTATGTTGAAATATATTCTATTTCCATTTGGTACGAGGAAATACATCTCATGAACTTTTCTGAATATCTACAATTTAACTTTTATAAAATGATTAATCTAATTTGATGTAGCTTCGAAAATTGCTATTTACCCCGAAAGCAAAAGAAATATCAAATAAATTTGGCACGGATTTTTTTAAAGGTCTGGTTAGCATTGATTTAGATGATATGCTTTATGTGGAACTTTGACTTTGTCTCCATTTATTTAGAAGATAGTCTAGTGTGAATATTTATTTGCAACCATCTGCCCCTCGACTTGCTCTGTACCTATCATATCTTGAACATGACTGTCATCTTGTGGTTCACAGGAACGGATATGAACCTGAGCTCGCCCCAGTTTTGACTGGCTCGCACGTTGATGCTATACCATACTCCGGGAAATATGATGGTGTGGTTGGTGTTTTGGGTGCAATAGAGGCCATTAATGTGCTAAAGCGGTATGCATATGTCTTGTCTGTTTAAACTTAACATTTCATTCCATCATCAGACTGTTTATACTAAGAAAGCTCAAAATTATCGATACACTTTGCATTTGGCTGCTACTTTGTTTGACTGCGGAGTTCTCTCTTTTGTTTGATGATTTAAAGTTCAAATTATCACAGGTCGGGTTTCAAGCCTAAGAGGTCGGTGGAAGTTATTATGTTCACCTCAGAAGAGCCCACGAGGTTTGGGATCAGCTGTCTGGGAAGGTTAAGAGCTTGATCACTTACTTTAGACCTAAGAGGATAAACAGATGCATTCACTGAACCTCTTTTCTCTGATGGACGGCGTACATTCATTATTAGGTTCCATTTGTTTTTTAACTGCTTATATTGCAATATAGGAGTACTAAACGCATCCCATATCTAGTTGGGACTCTGATGGTCATGATATTTGCAGCCGTTTGATGTCAGGAAGTTTACAACTTGCTGAACTTCTGAAGAAGACTGTTGACAGCCAGAATATTTCGTTTTCTGATGCTGCCAAGTCTGCTGGTTATGCAAATGCCAAGGGGGATTTGTCTGAAGTCTTTCTCAAAAAAGGAAGCTATTCTGCTTTCGTCGAGTTGCACATAGAGCAAGGTCCCATTCTAGAAAAAGAAGGTAGGCTTTTGTTAAATAGTTATCCTATTTTTGATGATCCAATATAAGGACCGGTTAAATTGTAATTCATATCAATAAATAAGCTGGTTTATCTGTCAATGCAGGTACCTCCATTGGTGTTGTGACTGCTATAGCCGCTCCAGCAAGCATTAAAGTAACATTTGAAGGCAATGGAGGTCATGCAGGAGCTGCATTGATGCCTGAAAGGTAATTGTTTTTTGAAGAGCTAGAGATTTTACGTTATTCTGCATATGCAAGGGTGGTTCCTTTCTTATTTAGATTTTCTGTAAAAGCAGCAGATCTATCTTCTGGCTTACAACTTCTCTTCGTTTTCTTTTATTATAAATAAAGATGTTGTAAAGAAATGGACTTTTAAACTACAAGATGATTTCTTCCATATGTCTGAGCCTTGGTAGATAGAGTTGCCTGGTACCTATTGCTGGTGGGAGGTGGCAAGTATCCTGTGGAATTAGTCGAACTGTGGTGTAAGCTCTGCTCGGACACCATGGTTATAAAAACAATAAATATTGGACTTTGGATCTAACTTAATCTCCAAAGCGAGCTCATGAGGGGGGATTGCCTAAGACCATATAACGCGACACCCATCTCATTAACCACGGACGTGGGACTTTTTCATTCTTCAACATTTCTCATACTTAAAAACTATTAAGATGGTTGTCCTGTTTACGCTGTGATGGAAAGATAACTGCAACCACTGTCTTGTGTTAGTTGCTTTTGGTTCGAATCTCTTTAGAAAGTTAAAACTTTATACTCTGCTTCTGAAGAATCCACTCTGGCTGTGAGTGTATCAACTTTCAAATATATGTGCTTGCCACCTTCTTAATTTGTGTGTTCCTCATAATTCTAAGATTGAAAACTGAAGCTAATTATATGGTTGACCTTTTCATGTCATGTGCTTCTTGAAAATCATCTTCTTGTTGTAAGCTTTCTCTGCTCCCTGACTTGCATTGTGACTCTCAAACCGTAAAGCATTTTATCTTCTATGGTTATTTGGCTTCTTGATCACGTCATTAGTATTCAGGATTACGCGGGAACTTATCTGGTTCTATATTGATTGCAATAGGGAATATTAGTCTTGTATATATTCTCACCCTAAGCAATGTGCTGCTAATAATCTATTTCCATATGTGGCTCATTGTTTCCCGCAACCAATTTGGAACAGAAATGATGCAGGACTGGCTGCTGCAGAATTGGCTTTAGCTGTGGAGAAACATGTACTAGATTCAGGATCCATCGACACTGTCGGAACTGTTGGTAAGCTAATGTCTTTTGCCTCATACTAAAAGACATTGGTCCAGGGTCAACTACTTTGTGCTCTGACGAATCATGAATGGTTTATTCTGCATCTGAAAATGGGACTCTCCAAAAAATGAGAAATTCATTAACGTGTGGAACAACTTATTCTTGTGAGAACTATTAGGTGATCTCTCGATAAGATCTAATGAATTTGTTTTTTCAAGGCATTCTGAAGCTGCATCCTGGAGCAATCAACAGTATCCCGAGCATGGCACACCTTGAAATAGGTATACTTCCTATCGGATTATGTATTTTGTTTTCTACGAATCATTCCAGCAGACAGGCTCATCATAAAACTAGTTTATCATGTTTGAAAGGAAAGAGTCGCATTTCATGATTTAAGCATTCACATTAGACTATACATTCTATCCAGAACTTAGTGCACAGTCTGTTTTGCTGTATCTAATAGCAAAGTCATCATGTTTTTTGGGTGGGACAGATACACGAGACATTGATGAAAACCGTCGAAATCTTGTAATTGAGAAAATCTATCAGTCAGCTTTGGACATTGCTAAAAAACGCAAAGTTATACTCTCGGAGTATGAAATAGTGAATCAAGATCCACCGGCCCTTTCAAATGAGTCGATCACTAAGGCAACAGAGTTAGCATGTCAAGAGCTAAGTTTGACTCACAAGAAAATGATTAGTCGAGCCTATCATGATGCCCTGTTTATGGCAAGGTAACTGAAGTGGAGAATACCTCCATGTTCATATTTATTTGTGCATCTTATATTGTTAAGTTCATTGGTCCCGTATTAGGCTTGAAGTCGAATGCAGCCTATGTAGGACTTCAATTGGATAGAAAGCAGTAAACTTATCTCTATGCTGTCTGACAAAGAATTTCTGCTAAACGTAGTTCTAAAATCCTTGCAGAGTATCTCCGATGGGCATGATATTCATTCCTTGTTATAAGGGTATGTCATCTCTCTTTCTTTTGAAGCTAGTGTTCATAATATCCCCTTCATGATCCGTTTCCCATCTTCTTTCTGTGTAGTTGATGTTGGTCTTCCTCTCTTCTAAGCAAGTTACCTATTTTCCATTTTACAACATAAGATATTTATGACACTAGAAGCCACGAACGAGTCATGGAGCTACCTAACGTTGGTGAAGGGAGTTCAATAGAATCCTCTTCACCGAGAAATTACACTGTACAAAAAGGGTAAAAACATAATTTTTGTATATATGTATATATATATATATATATATAAACTATTCAATTCCCTCGACTCAGGATATGGTGTGGCGTTCTTACATTTTCTTGAATCTTGAATCCCCGTACTCAAATTCCTGGCTCCGCTACTGACTAAACATAGAACCATGCTAGGCCCAACTGTATCAGATGAATATACTAGATAATTATAAGAAAGTTACTCTATGAATGAACTATCACAATCTAGGCATTACAACAAAGACGAAGCATCTGCGCTCGTTCACTTCACTGCTGCATAGGATGTCTGGATTGATATTCATGCTTGGTTTTGCAGGATATAGCCATAAGCCTGAAGAATTTTCATCCGTTGAGGATATCGCAAACGGGGTAAAAGTTCTAGCATTAACTCTTGCCAAATTATCCCTCTCATAATTGCCTTAATGTAGTTCACAGCATCTTCTAATGCTTCAGGGCATTTGTATTTTTACTTCTACAAGTAATCTGGATTTCCTCCTATGCAGTTGGCTTTGTTAATAAATCATTTCAATTAATATGCAGCATATCCAATTCCTTCCATTTTTTAGTTATGTAGAATTATAATTCAAAATGAAGCTGACTAAATCAGCTTCATAAAAAAAAACACTGGGGTAAAAGCTCCCTATTAAAGGCGGCTCCATTATTACGGGCTTGAAACTGAAATCTCTGATATAAGATGTTTCACTCATCCGATTTAGGCTCGTTGTCTTTGTTTTACATTATTGTAAAATAGTGGGATGCATTTCTATTATTGTCTTCATCAACTTTTAAACACTAAGAAAATCTATATCTCATCAAACTTTGAGAAAAGGTTCATCTATGTCATATGTTAAGTGTTTGGCTCATTTATATCATTACCGTTTGAAAAAAAGTTTATCTATGTCATTATTTTTTAACTCCAATTTTAAAAAATCACTTAAACAACTTTAAATATTTTTAAATTAGAGATTTGGATCGAATGTAGTTTTTTTGGTCATTCTTCTTGAAGAATACCAATAAACACATGAAAAACATCAAGAACTTCGAACTCTTCAAATATTCATGAAATCACCTCTAAATTTGAAGAGTAGCGTTCTTTCGAGTTTGATACAAAAACTCAGTATTTTTTAAGCTCAAATTTAACTTAACTCAACAAGATCTACCGAAAATTTTTCTCAAATGACAAATAATACAATATTCCATGAAAATGTTTTCTCTTTCTTTTTTTTTTTTAATGTAACAATTCCTTACAACCTCAGATTGATATATATATATGTATTTTTTTTTTCCAAAAGGAATTTATATATTCTAATTATTAGGTAGCCATCAATTGTGATAATATTTCCCCTTTTAAAATACTACAAACGCATTTACATCACTCAAACACCTAAACCAAAATCATAGATGGAAGCTTCATGAGCTTAAACTAATCCATTTTTTCCCAAATAAATATACTTATAATGCTATTATCAGTCCTCGATCAATATTAATTATCATTATATTCCAATTTCTAGAACCCTCTAAACATTATTGTAAAATAAATTAGATATATTAAAACGTGAAAGCAGTGGATTATCTAAACCAATGATTTTGTTGCTTCTTAATTCTTATAACTATATTAATCTCTCCTCCTCTCACCAATGGTGGAGCCAAAATTTTGTTTACGGGTTTTAAAATTTTAAGAAGTAGATATACGAACTAATTGTAGGGAGTTTGATATATATTATATATGGATAAAAAATTTATTTTACCATCTATAAATAGTATAATTTTTTTTCAAAGGTGATTCAAATGAACCCTTTATTATAATGTGGCTCCACCATCACCCTCCACCCCCTTCAATTTAGTTGTACTATTATTATTTAGATGTATATATCCGAGTTTGTAGATGCGAATCCAAAATGTAAATTGTATCTATTCGAGCTTAGAACTTAGGGATATTTTTTTATGTTGATTCAACCGATCGTCTTATCTTGAATAAATTGTTTAGCATAATCATCTTTTTATTTTTGTGCACTTATGGACCATCGAAGTTATAGTTCAAAGATTTTTATTTTTAACGAATTGAATTGAAAATCTTAGAAGAAAACATTATAATACAATTTAAAATTGTATAGACATTAGACAACAATCTAATATTTTATTAATCTCATAATTTTAAAAATAGAAATAAATTTTAAATGGTGTCCTAAAAAGTGAAAATTTGCATGAAATTCACCAACTTTCCACCCTGTATATTTGTATGCATATACATGAATTTCTACATATAGTTTAGTGTATTAGGTAGAAGGCATAATCCATCAACAAATACTTTACTTTGGCCTTATCTATTGATTAAATATTTCAATAATTTTGAGAATACATATTTAGAACCTTAATTCGATTATTATCACTGTATTTTATGGACATTTGATGCTAATGACACATAAATTTTGAAGGTATCTAGATGATCATTTTGTAAAAAAGAAACATTGAAATTTCTGAATATGCATTTTCAAAGTCAAAGTATATAATTGTCGAAACTTCTCCATTTCTATTGTATTGAACTACCACCATTTAACTAATTTTTTTTCTAATCAAGCTTATATTCTTATTAACAACGACAACGACATTACTCTAATGCCTCAAAGGCTCCCGCCCATTGCGGGGTAAGAGGAGGTCGGATGTACGCAGCCTACCCCCTATGTTTAAAAACATAGCACGACTGTTTTCGGATGACCCATGATGAGCGTCGAAAGTTGCATTGACTAACTGC
>JAOTQJ010000111.1:23642414-23653618 GCA_025642045.1 Solanum sejunctum | reverse complement strand
TGCATTGACTAACTGCTACTTCACAATTGAAAGAAGCGCAGACAGTTTAAAGAGTTATTTTGCTTTATTCTATCATATCCTAAAGTCAAAAAATAGTAAATCTTTGGCTTCATCCGAAATTGATAGAAATTAAGCTTATATTCTTATTAATTTGACCAAATTATCAATTTCTTTAGGTGGCTAGAATAATATAACTTTATTCTATTTGTTTGAAGTTGGTTGACTCATGTCATTTAGTGAATAAGAATAAGATAATTCTATTATAATTTGTGCACACCTGTCATTCATTTGCTTTTAAGCCTAACCTTCCAATGATTGGGACACTAAAAGTTCACAAGTCACTATTAAATAAAATATAATTCAACCAACAAATCAACTTTTAATTTATTTATTTTTTCCTCAAGGAATTTGGAATATTATTAAAGTAAAATATATAGTAATGTGAGTTTGATTTTAGGTAGCCCTTTTATTAAAAAAAAAAAAAGAAGAAAAAAAATTAGCATCATATCCATTTTTATTAAGAGCATAAGGGTGAATGCTTTTGATATACCACTTCACTTGGATTATTAAAGTGTTTTTAGTATTATTGTTTTAAAATATTTAATTTTTTTATAAATATTTAATATAAAGTTTGTGGTATAGTAGTTAGATGTTGGAATTTTAATGGACCAACTTTGCTTTGAGGTGGAGAATTAAATAATTATCCTCCAAGAAGCTTTAGGATTTTTTTTTTCTTTTTAAATATTGTGTTAGTTAGGGATTATATATGCAAAGAAAAATAACTTAGTTATTTCAACATTTTATGAAGAAAAAAAACAAGAAATTAAATAATATCGTGCGGTACATTTTTTAAATCAATGCATGGTACATTTTCAATTATTCATAAATGCACATTGATATATGTAGCTACAAAATTAAAGATTGGTGAGTTGAATATCTTTCGTCTAAATTAAAAGTAATAATATGTATATGAGATAATAAATATACTTGAGTTATTACTTTTTCATGAGTTTTACATTTTAACTATTAATGATTTTCTTTTCCTAAATGAATTATCATTATTCATGATCTATATATTACAATACATCTCAACGATTAATTTTTTCTTTTTTCTACTTAAATGATGATGATAAATCAGATAATAAGTAAAATATTTAATTATTAAAAATATAACTAATAATTGAAGTGTGAAAATAAAACCTAATAATAATACATAGTTCAATTATATTTTTTATCATTGATAAAAGGATACTTTATATATTCCGAAACATCTTTAACGAAATACTTGATTTTATTATCACTCATGTCATTGAAAACTTTGATAAATACACGAATTCATACAAAATTAAGAAAAAGGGTGAAAATAAATATTTTTTCACAAGTGGAATTATTGGTTTTGTTTTAGGGGTGACAAAATTAAACTCAACTTGTTGAAGTTAGGGCATGTTAATAACCCGCCCATTTATTAGTTCAACTCTCTCAACCCAATTCATTTAAAATTATATTGATATGTAACTCGAATTCACTCGAGAGAGCTCTTGTCAAAATATTTTTAATTTGTTTATTTGATATATTTTATATAGCTAAAATAAAAAATATATGATTTAATTAAGTACTAAAATATTAAAAAATAAATAAAATAAGTAAAACTTAGTAAAAGTTGAGTCAGATTGGATTGAGTCTTGATCTGCTCTATAACTCATTACTCAATTTGTTTTGACCCAAATAAATTTAGGTTGAATTAGATCTTGACCTATTATAACCTGCTCAAATTTGATCCAACTCGCCTAATTATCACCTCTCGTTGCTTTAACATTAACCCCCCTCCCTTCGCTCCTCCCAAAAAGAGAGTGGGTGGAGGGGGGAAGGGGTGAAGAGAAGTATTTTTTAAGAAGATACATGGAAAATAACAAGTTAGGTAATGATTTTTATTCTTAATTTGAAAAGATCCAAAAATTCTATACAAATATTGATATTTTAGGAGAATAATATTTAAATTTAAAGAACAAATAAAAAAATGAAATGTGGTTGGAATTAAATTTTTTTAAAAAAGGTTTAGGGGCTTTATCAAAAGAGTTGGCAAATACTAATCAAAGATGGGACCAATGCAATAATTATTTGGCCAACTGTGTCTCTAAATCAGTCTTTAGTTGAGACATAAACGTCATCTTGACTGTTTAACTCTTTATGGTTAAAGCATCAAAATTAGGCAAAAAAAATTTCTCTAATCTACTTGAGTTAATTAAGATTATCTTCTAGTTTAATACTATTTATGGTTAAAGCATCAAACTTAGGCAAATCTTTTTTTCTCTAATCCACTTGAGTTAATCAAGATTGTCTTCTAGTTTAATACTATAAAATAACAACAACAAAAATAGTACGATAAATCAGGATTCTAATATAAGGATCAAAAATTATATATATAAGGTAATTTCTCTTAATATAAGTAAGTTTAGAGACGAATTTAAAATCTTAATTTAAACAAATGTTTTATCATTGAAATAATTATATTTTAGACATTATATTTTAAAATATTAGGTTTAATTATTAAAAATGAAAAGCGAAAATGTAATAACTCTCTTAGGTATGTTTGATACATAGGAAAATATTCTTCTTAAAAAAAGTTACTTAGGAAAATAAAAGTGTTTCTTATTTGTTTTCTTGTTTTCAATATATAAATAAAAGTATTATTTTAAAATTTTCTACATAAGTTTGATAAAATATTATGAGAAGTGAAGATGGGGTAGAAACTCTATGGTAGAGGTGTGGAGTGGTAGGAAGGCGGCTACATAAACGAGGTAAAGATGAAGTATATTAAATGATGAAAATAACACAATCAATATAAACGTTAATGACGAAATTTACTTTCCTTACATATACTTAAAAAAATAAATTTTTTATTTAAAAAATTTAATAAATCAAATATGAAAAAATTTAAAAATATTTTTTCTAAAAAACTCTTAATTTACTTACATACCGACATGGTAATGTGTTGTCTGCTATCACAAGTGGATAAGTTGCAAACATATAATGTATATATCTGCTGTCAGTTTATGTATATATTGTACTTTTACGACAACATTTTTTTTATTTAGATAAACATACAAAATAATAAGTAACTATGTACAGTGAATTAATAGAATCACTTTTAAATTTGATATGAATTATTAGTTTTACTCTTAAATTATTGACAAGGAATTAAAATATCGATTCTAGTGTCTCCTAGAAGATGTCATGCATCGAGTATGCACCTGGTATCCAACTTTTCATAAACGAATGACAATGGACGATTCTTAGACATAATAGTCCTTGACTGAACATAGTACACTACTGATCTTACAATATAAATGAAATACAGTCCTAAATTCTTGTCAAGTTAAGAGCGTTTACACTTTTAGTAGATTAGGAGTATATTTAAATTTAATTAAGTAAAATAATATTTTTAAGACTATTAATAGTTCGAAGATGAAATTAATAACCTACACCAAATTTAAAAATATTTTCAATATTTTTATTTACTATATATTTCTAAAAAAAGTTTTGTGAATATCTTAATAGTAATTCTTTTCAAGCAATCTAAAATAAAATCACTCCACAACTTAAAAGTAAAATCCTGAAATCATCATAATATATATACATAAAGTTTTATGATTCTATATTTTTAGAAATATTTAAAAACTATATTATCCAAACAAATTTGCATTATAGTTTATGATGAATGGAGACAGTTATTGAGTGTTATTTTCTTGAGTAATATACTCTCATATCATGGTCAAAAGGTTCACATTTGAATCATTTATTATTTAATTTTATTCTATGTTATAACTTTTGTTTCATTCATATTTTTGTCATTAATATAAGAATATTTTTTTCTTGCAATTTACTATTTTTTTCCTATTAACTGTTACTTATCTATTATAATTAAAAAATAATAAATATTCAATTTTAGTTGTTCAATTTAAAAAAATTACTTTCTTTGTTCATTTTTACTTGTTTACTATTTCAAAATTATATTTTTACTTTTAGTTGTCAATTTTGACACACGACATATATAAAATAATACTATTTTTTTTCATATTTTATTCATAGTATTAGTTACTTATTTTTCAAGACATAATATTAAATATTAATTAATACAAATAACATGTTAAAATAATATATCATTAACTATTTTCTTAATCAGTAATTCAAATTCAAACATGATAAGTAAAAGTACACAAAAAAATAAAAGAGAATTTATTATCTCAATTCTTAATTTACTTTTGCTATTAGCTATAGCTATTTATCAAAAAGTATTATAGTTAAAAGATATTATAATAAAGATTATTTTATTTATTATATTTTAAAAGATATTTTAAAATAATACTGAACAATGTAGCATCAAACAAATAATAACAAGATTGCTCTCATTTTCCTCTTTCTCCCTGAATAATCCTTAATAATACTTAATCGCTGTTTGGATGGTTGTTACTCATTATATTAATTTAAATATAATATTTATTTTAATTATTTTTTAAGTTCTCTTATATCGTATAGTTTAGTTCTATTATTAGATAATAATAAAAAGACTTATTTTGTGTAACAATTAATTTAATGTAGTACATTATTATTTTAATATCTTCTTATTTATTCACTTTATTTATTTATTTGATAATTCTACTTTATTATTCACCCTATCTTTTCATTATATCTACTACATACCATATAATTTCTTGTGAGTTTATCATTCAAATTATGGATATATGACATTATGTAACAATCGAGAACAATATAATTTATCCAAATATTATAGTCATTGAAACAATACAGTACGACATAATAAAATATATTATGAAATAATACATAATAATAAAATATTTATTCAAACATTATAGTCATTAAAATAATATAATACAATATATAGTATAATATAATATAACACAATATGATACATTATCAAAAAATATATAACAATACATCTATTGTCTTATTATCATCATTATTATTATTATCATTAGCAGTAGTATAATATATATATATATATATATTTTTTCTTGATTAAATTATTTGGAGCTCAGAGTTGATATAGAGAAGCAGCAGACATATAAATATGAGAAACAGGGACGACCTACATATACAGACAGAGACAACTCTCCCATAACCTGCTGGATAAAGCCTAAAAACACCAAATTTCATACAAACAACAACCCAAAATCAAAGAAAGTGGACTATTTCTCAAAGGTCAGTTATCAAAAAAGAAAAAAAAATTAACATTTCACTTACATTATACTTATGACTTCTTGGGTTTGTGTTATTTTGATACATTGTTGGTAAAGTTTTGATCTTTTTAAACGTTTCACTTACATTATACTTGTGACTTCTTGGGTTTGTGTTATTTTGATACATTCTTGGTAAAGTTTTGATCTTTTTAAACATTTCGCTAACATTATACTTGTGACTTCTTGGGGTTGTGTTATTTGGGTACATTCTTGGTAAAGTTTTGATCTTTTCTTTTGTTCTGAGAGTCCATTGATTGGTTCTTGCATTTGGGAATTTGGGTTTTAATGCAATGTGGATTCTTGGTTTAGATCTATACTTAAACAAGGACAGGGTCTTATCAATGTGTTCTTTGTGAAAATTTGGGGTTTTGTTTTTAGGTAGATGAATTTTTGGGGGTCTAAAATATTTAGGTTTTAGCTGATGGTCTATAGAAAACAGTCTATTTGTAATAATTGATAGTTTGGGAATGTGGTTTTAAAAGATGAATCTTTTTGGGGTTCTAAATACTAAGGTTTTAGCCGAGGGTTTATCAGAAATCGTGTCTTTGTAGTAATTGTTTCTTTGGATAATTTGGGAATGTGTTGTTAAAAGATTCATTTTTTGGGGGTATAAATTACTGAGGTTTTAGCTTATGGTCTATCGAAAACAGTGTATTTGTAATAATTGATAGTTTGGGAATGTGGCTTCAAAAGATGAATCTTTTTGGGGTCTAAGTAGTGAGGTTTTACACGAGGTATATATCGAAAACAATCTCTCTACGTTGTCAAGGTAGAGGTAAGATCCGTGTACACTCTGCACCTCCTTAGACTCTCTACCTGCAGGATTATTCTGCATTTGTTGTTGTTTGTTGTTGTTAGCTGTAGTTTTGGCTGGTAGGCATTTGGAACCAGCAGTTAAATGTTGAGCTTGATATAGGTTTTGAGATTTGAGTTAAAAATGTATATTTCAATTGACTCCACCATAGTTCCATTGAAGAAGAAACGTTTTGGAGTCTAGGAATGACTTCTTTCCATCAATTAGAGGTCAATATGTGAATTACTGGTGTTCCTGGAAATTTCGATTGCTTAGTTTTACAGGACAAGATTATATGTAATTTTGTTTAGTTTCATTTAAGCTGCTACTCCCTCAGTACAGTGTTGTTTGGTGCTTTTTACTTATTGAAGACTTATAATTTAACAATTTTTTGAGCTGACTAGATTAATTCGTATTTTAAAATTCAAAGTTAGATACTCAGAAGCTATGATTTAGCATCAAAATGGCAAAAAGATACCTATTAAAATATTACTGAACTTAGAGTGAAATATGACATATATTTTAGAACATAGGGAGTTATTAGTTGGAGACCTCGTATAAAGATAAGTGTTCTTATTCTTATATATATATATATATATATATATATATTGCTTGTGGTACGGACTTTGTCGTTGTAACTTTCAAAATAGATAACCGTTTTGCAATGAAATGCATATAAAAGATTCCATCTTTCCTCCAATCACCGTGTCTAGGATCTCCTTAACAAACACAAGTTGTTGGGCTCATTGGAAATCTTGGATCTCTTTGCAAACTTATTAAGGTTTATGTAGCCATAGGTTTGCATATATTTGTATATATGGATGTTCTTCTGCTCGATTTCATTGTTATTATTATTCTAATATCTAATTCTTCAATTTTTTCTTTTGCTTTGGTCATCTTACTATTTTTGTTTTAAATACTTCTCTTTTCTTAGTATTTTCACTGGAGCTTCTTTCACGTCTTGTATTTTTTAAACCTGTTTTTAAAACACTTTTATTGAGCCAAGGGCCTATCCGCAACAATCTCTCTACCTTGCACAAGGTAGGACTAAGGTATAGGATTATATTTAGTATTTGTACCTTCATGTTTTGCCTAAACTGCACGTTCTATGTTTAATTTTGATATTACAAAGGCTCATCTTTTATCACCCTATGTTCATTAAAGAGCTGTACTTCGAATCATCTAAAGTCAAATACATAATGACGTTGACAAGATGTAGGACGATCTTTTATGAGGTAGCGACTGGTGTGAAATTTGGCAGGCAGCTCAATGTGCTGAAGAACGATAAAAGCCTTTTCAGATTCAGTGATTTTGGGGTTGGGGTGTTTTTCCCATTTAAAGAAATGAGCTAATTTATGCTTCTCATGGGATAACATAGTCCTTAGAGAAAATTTGGTTTATTTTGATGAAATGTCTTTCTTATTTATTTTACATAATTGCAGAGATTATGGAGCTGGAAGTTACTGATATCTGTATGGACAAGGAGCAAAACGGTAGCATAAGTTACTGTGATGGTGCTTCTTCAGATTCAAGTTGCCTAACTGACAGTAATCAAGATGTTCAGTCATCCAAGCTTATTATTGGAGAGCAAGAAACTGATATGCTGAAAGAGAGCGTTGAAACAAAGGAGTATGAAGTGAAGGAATGCACTGCTGAAATACCAGTTGAGGTATCCAAACTATCGGAAGTCAAAAGTAAGAAAGAGCAGCATACAAAAAACTCAAAATGTGAGATTGAATCTCCTATAAAGAAAAATAACTCTGAAGTCCAAAAGTTAAAAGATGATAACAACAGATCAAGAACCTCAGTGAAATCAGCAACCAAATCTGCTGCCGGAAACTGCAAAACAAAGTGCACAGTTCCTCAACCATTTGCTTTGGCAACTGAGAAGCGTGCATCTCATGGAAGTCGTCCTGTTGGGAATGATGCAGACAATGTCAATTATAAGACACCCGAAGCCAATAATTTGGGAGTCCCAAGTACGAAACAAAACAAGGTTAGTTTCCTAGTCCTACACAGATTTTTTCCTTATCTGTGAATCCTAGAGGATCCATCAATAGCACTTGATCTTCGAAATGATATTGCCCTCGCTTTCTCTCTTGGCTGATGAAAAACTTCCTCTTAAATGTGTTACTGTTCCAGATAAGTTAATGCATAGAGATTATAGTATTGGACTATGGATCTGACTGCCTGTTAATAACTGATTCCGTGGCTATTGTATTTGTGTCCAGATCTCCTCAACAGTTGCAACTAGGAAACCGCTACAACCTGATAATAAGAAGCATTCTGATGAAGAAGACTCATGCTCACTCACTTCTTGGTATCCACTTTCTACCCTGATTTAGCTTAATAAGGTCTGTGCTAATTTGTGATGAGGGTTCCCAGGAAACAACCTCTCTACCTCTATGAGGTAGTGGTAAGGTCCGCATACATTCTACCCTCCCCAGATCCCACTTGTGGGATTCCACTGGGTATGTTGTTGTTATTGTAAGGTCTGTGCTATTTCTAATGTGTTCCCTTGTCTTATGATGCTGCATTTCTGTTTGATAATATTATCCACTACGAGAAGTGCTACACTACCAGCAAGAAAATCCAGAGCCACTGTTGCGTCAGCCCCTGTATTCCGATTGTCTGAACGAATAGAAAAAAGGAAAGAGGTAGCTATTGATTTACTGGATTACTCAAACTTCTCATTTACTTCTACATTTGATCAGATTTCTGCCTTGTCATTATTTCATCCCGCCCGTTTTACATGACAACTAGAACAACAACGAAAGAGGAACTTTCTTAATGTAAAATGTCTAAATATTGGTTAGTTCTTATATTGATTTTCATTTTGTAGTTTTACTCGTTTATATTGATTTTCATTTTGTAGTTTTACTCGAAATTAGAGGAGAAACATCAAGCTTTGGAGGCTCAAAAAATTCAGTGGGAGGCAAGGACAAAGGTGCATCTTATTAATGCTACAGCTATCACTTTAACATAAACCGAGTAAATGAATATCTTTATTCTCAACTTCAAATATATAACATAACTTTTCTTTTGTATTTTTCATTATTAGGAAGAGAGAGAAATAGCTATAAAGCAACTGAGAAAAAGTCTGATGTTTAAGGCAAACCCGATGCCGAGCTTCTACCATGAGGGACCTCCACCAAAGATTGAATTAAAGAAGGTAATACATAATGTCTCTGGTATCAAACTCACATAGCTACGTAATTTTTAGCCGTGGTATTACCGAAATTTTGATCTGCAGTATAACATTAACTTTGTTGTAAACAGCCTTAAGAGTGTCACAGTGCCAATAATGTTTCTCCTAATATTGATACCCTAGCTGTCTATGGGATATAACCACCTTGGAATTCTAAATTCTTATTTCTTTGTGCTGCAGGCACCACCAACTCGTGCGAAGTCACCGAGGTTGGGCAGAAGGAAGAGCTGCAATGACTCAGTTGGTTTAGACAAAGGGATGGGAGCTTATGATCAAGAAACTCGCCACAGTCTTGGAGTTAACAATGAAAATGATGCCTTTAGTTCCAGAAATAGGAAAAACCGCATAAATATTCAGAACGGTACTGCCATTTACAAATTTAACAATGAAGCCAATCATGCAGGGGAGATAAATGAGTCATATATGACTATGATGCGTGAAGAAATGAACGTGGACATTACTGTTCATTCTTGAGCCTTTTGTGAGTCTTCTAATTTAATAAGTTAAGAACTTCTCTTTTCTTGGTGTTGCTTCTTGTTACGCTGTAACAGTTGTGCATTTGACTGATTTTAAAACTGCAAAAGCTTTTTTTTGCAGTCGTTTGTGTAACGTTTATTTATAAAGTGTAAATTTCTAAGTTATTTCCAATGCTTTGTGTATAGAGACTTCATTTTCTTGTAATCTATCTATGAAGAAACTGGCTACTGTGCAATTCATATTTATTTGGAACCTCCACTTTGTACAATGCATTTTTAATCGTAACGTGTCTATTGCTATTCTGCCTTAGCGATCTTAGTATTATCTGTCTGTCTCTTGAAATTATTCACATTCATTCCTTGTTGTAGTCAGCATTCCAGATGACGAAGTTTCCAAAAAGAAAAAAGAGTGTCACGACAGATCCAAGATTTAAACTTGAGGGAATCAACCTTAATGTTCTTATCATGAACTCGTACTTTTTATTAGTGATTTTTCACGTATATATTTGTGTTCTGTTCTGAAAATACTAGGTTCTCTTGCACCATTGTTCAAAAGCTTCATCCACCTCTGAGATGACGGAAGGGTCTGTGGCCAAGGGGAAACAAAGTGAGGCAAGGCCCTTTAAGATGTTGCTAGTCGTAGATGAACTGTTGTTTTCATGAATTGGCTAAATTACTAGTCAAAAAATGTCTTTAGTCCTAGTTATATTTGCTTTTGAAATAGTCTCTTAGCTTTACTCCATATGCCTGTATTGCATCCCACTCTATATTGTTCTTTTTGACTCTGAACATTAGTTTGCCGATTTATTGACTCTAAAGTATGTTTGTTAAGGTCTTTGAGTTGAATTTAGATACCATATCTTGTCGTCCATGGCTGGTTTGTCACATTGCTTTCACTTTTGGAGTTTCAACTGCTGAGTTTTCGGATGCTCGTGAGCCTTGTGAGCTTGAGATATGGTGCTAAAAGTCTCAAACTCAGTATTAAATATTAATGTCAATGCTGGAAAATTAGACTAGTTGTACTACCTTATTATCTAGATGTGCATTTTTTTCCCAGTGGATTCATCATTGTGCTAGTTGGATGCTGCAATGCGAAACATGTCTGTTGTTGAGTACTTTATGTCCCTCACTGTCTGCTGTTGAGTTTCATTAGATTTAGCCCCTTTGTCAACTTGATATGCCTGTTTAGGGGTGTCAAAACGGGGGGTATGGTTGAAATTAAGAATGTTAAACTGGGTTTAACTAGAAATCGGGTTGGGTTACCTACCCAAATTTACTTTGAGCTCAAAAGGATTTGGCTCGAATGGGCAAAAATTCAGGTTGTGTCATGACTTGTTCAATTTCAATAATTTTAACATATTATTATTTACTTTTATAACTAAGGTTTAAATCTCAACTCAAGAAAATAAAAATAAAAAGTTACAAATAGATAGATAAGTCGTAGAAAATACAAAATAAATAGAAAATAT